>WNYA01000469.1:43507-80928 GCA_019512145.1 Engystomops pustulosus | reverse complement strand
TATTTTTCAAAAGGGCAAAAAAGAGCCGTTTTTGAGTTTGGCGCTATTTTTTGTTATGGAATGTAAACGCCAGGAAAAAACTGTTATTATATTTTGAGAGATCGGACATTTTTGGATGTGCCGATGCCTAACATGTTTATGATTTTAACTGTTTATTTATATGAGTTCTAGGGAAAGTGGATGATTTTTTAATTTATTTTTATTTATTTATTTTTTTCACTATTTTTCAGACCTCCTAGGACAGTTTATGGGGATTTACCACATCATTTATTACAATGTGCAAATCGCATATTGTAATGAATGAGTTAAAACCAGAAGACAGCCTCAGGTGTTCTCATGACCCGTGGATGTCATAGCAACCAATCAACACCCCCGTTTACCTCACAGTGGGTGGCGATCGAACCCAAGATGACAGTTCCCACGTGCCGCTTGTATTAAAATGTCGTTTATAGGGTTAACACCCGCGATTAGTGCCAGCACTTACTAAGGGTGTTACCGGCCCATGAGCCCACTCCATACAGTGGGAGCCGGAGTGTGATGTACAGATATCACACGACATCACGCATCGGTAAGGGGTTAACTACAGTAAATAACACTGATATTTCTATTAACAGCACACAAGAAAACAAGAGTAAAATAATTGTGCCATATAAAACCCAGTATAAAAAGATACAGAAACTCATAATAGAACATTTGGATATCCTTAAATATGACAAAACATAAAATACAATATTACCCGATAGACCCCCCATAGTTTACAGTAAGACTCCAAATATGAAAAGTCGCCGGCAGCAGCAGATGTGCCGGTGCAGGGACAGTGACTCCCCGCAAAGACCTACTCCCGGCTGTCTGCGCCCTCCCCCCTCACGCCCCTTCATGCCCCACTGGTGTGGCGCTGAGGTCCTGATAACCCTGTAGTATATAGCCTGCCAGCCCCTGTAGTATATAGCCTGCCAGCCGCTGTAGTATATAGCCAGCCACTGTAGTATATAGCCACCAGACCCTGGTAGAATATAGCCTGCCGGCCCTGTAGTATATGGCCTGCCAGCCTCATGTAGAGTATAGCCAACCCCTGTAGTATATAGCCAGCCATCCCCTGTAGTATATAGCAAGCCAGCCCATGTAGTATATAACCAGCAAGCCTCCTGCAGTATATAGCCTTCCATCCCCCTGTAGTATATAGCCTGCCAGTATCCTGTACTACATATCCAGTCCTCTGTAGTATATAACCTTCCAGCCCCTGTAGTTTATAGCTGCCAGCCCCCTTAGTATATAGCCTGCCAGCCCCTGTAGTATATAGCCTGCCAGCCCCTGTAGTATATAGCCTGCTGTAGTATATAGCCTGCAAGCTCCTGCAGTATATAGCCTGCCAGCTCCTGCAGTATATAGCCTGCCAGCCTCTGTAGTATATAGCCTTCCAGCCCCTGCAGTATATAGCCTGCCAGCCCCCTGTAGTATATAGCTTGCCAGCCCCTGTAGTATATAGCCTGCCATCCCCCTGTAGTATATAGCCTTCCAGACCCTGTAGTATATAGCCTGCCAGCTGCTGTAGTATATAGCCTGCCAGCTGCTGTAGTATATAGCCACCAGTCCCCAGTAGAATATAGCCTGCCGTTCCCTGTAGTATATAGCCTGCCATATCTCTTGTATCATCCATCTCACCTCACACATAAGTTGGTCTTATACTGTAGTATACAATACATGCCTCAGAAGCTACATATTATTGAACCTGTGGCAGAACAGCAACCAATCCCCCGGCTCACTTCCAACTCCCACACAGCAGCAGAAACTGGTTAAAAAAAAAGTGTTTAAAAACGGTCAACAATTCCACAGGTAACGTAGAAACACGAACTGACTGCCCTCTATCGAGGGAGAGAATTGAAATATACCCCCATATACGAATCATGAGAGATTTAAAAAGATGCTACTTAGTAGGAGTTGAATTGAGATTATTCACTGAAACAAAAAGTTGACTGCTTCGTTATGCAATAATGTAATATTCTATTTGTCATGTTAATGTGCAAATTTGCAAGCATAGTGTTAAATTGACAAACTCAATGGGGAAGGTGAAATGTACTGAATGACAGACAGTGTAGCGGGCATGTAAATGGTTCTCCTTTTAAATATTGTCTAACTTTTAACCTCACTTTTAGTTATATTTTATCATTAATTTTTCCAAAGAAATAAAGCGCCACAATCAGCAGCTGAAAAATTATGTTTTTGTTAAATTGATTTTTAAAGGAAATTTATGCATTATGAAGCACACACACCTTGAGATGGCGGTAAGCTACACTGAATGCAGCGGTCAGATCTTGGTTTAACGCCTGAAGCTTGAGTAGTTTTTGCTGAAAAAAACAGATACAACATTATGATAATGGGCTCTGTTGCTTCTATGGCTGGGCTCAGCGATTATCACTGTACATCATGAGTATTCACTGCAAGGAGAGGATGATGTAATCCCTGGGTTGTGCCTGAAGGCAGAATAATCAATCGCTGCACCATCCCCCGCTGCTGTGTTATTAGTCATCCAGCTAGTGGGTTAGTCATGTCCTTGACTAAGCTCCATGTGTCAATGACAAGCTCTGTGTGTAATGTGTTTATGTAGGCAGCCAGCTGACCCAGCTTTCCAGGGCCCTGAATTTTATAATTGTTTTTCAGCAAAACACTCAGCTAAGGATAAACAAGATATGATTCTGCATCAGTGTAGCTACAGCAGGCTCAAGGTATGTTTTCTTCATATGCATCGACATCACCTGGTAGGTTTCCTTTAAGGTAACTATACATTTTCTAGTTGCAGGTGCCTGCGACTTGTACCCCGGATTTTGTGGACAAACACAGAGTGCTCTAACAGAGGGTGTCAGACATGGGTCAGGATACTGGATCATCTCCTGAAGCACAAACTGCTGACCAGGAGCAGATGATTATGACAAACATACGCAGTATAAGACCCCGCCAAGAGGCGATGAGGCAAGAGCTCTATGGTACATGACCATCTGGAGACACTGTGGACAGGAGGAAGTTTTATCAGGCTCTAAAGATGTACAATGAGCCTCTCGTCGGGATCTGGAGGATAGGACACCATCAAATGTAAAACCATAATCTAGTTAAAGCTAAAGGGGTGTTCCCTTGAAGACAGTTCTCAATTTCAATCCCCTAGTGATGTTACACAATAAAGATCCTTTTTACGCCCTTACTTTACAATTTTACCAAGTTTATTGCTGTTTAGCTCCTATCACTCGGTGATGGTTGGTGTAAGATTCCAGGGTGTGAGCGGGATTCTCTGAGCAGACATTCATTACTCTGTGCTATAAGATGCTGTGTGCTGACAATGTGCTTAGATTATCAGGGTACAGTTATATACATTTTTATTTAGCTTATGAATATTCACTAGTATTCTGACAAATAGGGGCAGATTTACTTACCCGGTCCATTCGCGATCCAGCGGCGCATTCTCTGAGGTGGATTCGGGTCGGCTGGTGGAATAGAAGGGTTTCCCGCCGGTCCACCAGGTGGCGCTGCTGCGCTGAAGGTCCCGGAATGGAAAATTCACCGGCCACACCTAGTGGAGGTAAACCACATTTTCGCGACAAATTGAAAGGGGGTTTTTTTTTTTAAATGCATAGTTTTCCGAAGCCGCCGAGTTCGTTCGGCCACGCCCCACGATTTCCGTCGCGTGCATGCCGGCGCTGATGAGCCAAATCCGATCACGTGCGGCAAAATCCTGGGGCAATACAGGGAAAATGGGCGCAATCGGAAATATTCGTGGTAACACGTCAGGAAAACGCAAATCGGGCCCTTAGTAAATGACCCCATAGAAAGAGAGATAAGATAGATCAGAGATGACAGTGATGCGATCCATGAGAGGATATTAAACAATTGGGGAACACATATCATAAGTCCGGCCTCGTCCATCTGTTTTTTGGGGATTTTCTTAGCTCTTCCTTTGTCTGATGCATCCTACTGGTTTTTCCTTATGATACATGTGGCGTTTTGTCTATAGTGAATTTGTCACTTTTAAAACATAGTCACGAAACGTCTCCAAAAGTCACAATCATTTCCAGGCCTTTCCCCGACAGGTTCAGGGACAGCCGTACCATTTGCTCCAAATTTTTGTCCGTTTGTACAAACATTTTTAAGTTTTTTTCTTTGTTTTGTACGTCTTTTTATGGATTATTGAATAAACAGATGACGTTTTTACCAGCTGGTGCTGAGGGATCTCTTTTTCTGCTTAAATTATTCTACTTGGGGACAGACCAAGCTTCTCTTTTCCCAGGCGAGCAAGCAAACATTTTGAAGTGTGACACTACCTCATGGGTCAGCATGCATTGTTTCTCTTTTTTTTGTCTAGTTAATATGTAATATTGTTGACCAATGCAGATGTGTTATAATATTGTGATGCAAGGAGAGAACTGGTTGGAAAGAGCTTGCTTCCTCACAAGGGTTGCTGATTAAAACCTCTTGTGGGGGAAGCTCAGGGCTCTCTCCTTACCCCGCCCAGGATAGGAGAAGAAAGCACAAGTGTATGTGGCATGCTGCCCTAACACACTAGGCCTGAGAGCATATGAGGCCACAAGCAGACCTTAACCCATAGGAGCCTGCCATAATGTTGTTTGCGGAAGCAGTATGAGCCACCCTTACAAGTCTAAGGGGATCTCCTTAGGCCCGAGATCCAAACAGCCACCTCTATTCACCTGAAGTTTTCTGCTATGGGCCGATGCCCAGTTCAGTAAGTTGAATGTTTTACCAATGTTTGCCTGAGTGATCCCTGCACCATCCCTCCACCGAGGGCGCCTCATCCTCCATCACTGGAACCCTATCTACACATCGGGATAGCTGTGGAACGCTAACCGCACTGGAAGCATTAACCTCCAGAGAGACTGAACTACACAGAAAGAAGATTAAATGCATGCCACAAAATAGGGTGAGGGGCCTCCGGAGAAGCTGCGGGTAAGAACTTGAGATCCATTGTAAGTCTCATCCTTAATGAGACTCTGGAAGAACTACTGGCTTCCATTTGAAATGGACAGTATCATAGGGCCCTCAGCCCTAAATCAGCTGACCCAATGCTCCTCAAGATGTGGTATGCAGAATTCACCGCAACCTCACAACAGATAGATTAATGCATCAAATCCGGCAAAAGGCCCTATGGATAAGATCAGAGAAGCAGAGGCAACATACTTTAGGGTTTCACCTTCCATTTGGTAGTCTTGAAAAGGGCGTACCCTGCAGGTACACAATCCAACAGATTGCCTGCCCTTTTTTAACTGCTGGGCACACTGCCGTGGAGGTTCCTGATGGTTCTTCAACTTCAGGTTGAACCACTCCAGAACCCATAGCGATCTATACAGAGTCGTGATTGGTTTGGCTTTACGTTGTTTTTTTAAAATTTCTCATATGTGGTTTGGCTAAGAATGCTACATGCTGCATTGGTTCACACGTTGGAAGCCGGGGATTGGCTCAGACTCCTTGGTGTCCTACCACTCCCCAACTATGCCCCCTAGGTGAACCTCCATTACACGGCTCACCTGGAAAAGAATTTCCAATTGTTCTTTAGTTACATGTCTTCTTAGAACCAGGCTCCCAACCTCCCCTGCCTGGCTTTAGTCTTCCTGTTTGACTACTAATCTCCTCTCCCCCTCCCTCTACTCCCAATTTACACTAAGCTTTTCCCCCCTCAGTAAGTGCGGGAAGGGGGACGGGTGCCGCCATGGAGAGGGGCATGGTGTGTCTGCGACTTCGATATGTGGTATCGTAGGGGCACCCAAAACAGCTGTGTGTGTCTTGCTCCTGGAGTAGGCAGATTTTGTGGTATCAGTGGTGTGGGTGGCCAGAGACTCACTCATACTGCTCTAATGGGGATCCCCATTGGTGCTCCATGCATTATCACGATGCATTTTTGAGGGTGAGAACAAATTGTGCAAACTGTAGAGTGTGCAGTGTGTGACATATTCATGAGAGACAGTCTCATCAATCTGGCGGACCCGCCACTGCTCCAGCAGAATCATTATCTTTTTTTTGTGTGCACAGTCTTGAGGCTGCAGAACTGTGGGCACTTACATTAATGGTGGTGCACGGTCACTTACTCTTTTTAGTAAGTGGGTTCTTCAGCCACTCGATGCTCACATACACTTAATAAAACCAAATATTTAGATCAAGAGATTAATTCCACACACAACTATCATGTAGAATTAAAAAAGAAATCATATTTTTATAATAAAACACTGGATCATACAAATACAACTACATTGGAAACTAATGCACAGGTGAAATTTACCTGGTGCAATACGGTGTGGCACACGTAGTGTTAAATGATACAGCTATAAAATATCAGTTTTGTTCACACAAATATAGGTAACATCACCAGTGGGCAGCAAAAGAGTCTCATAATTGCGCCAGATACATGAAATGTATTATACTAATTCACCCTGCAGGCAATGTTGCTAATATCAGAACCAACGTAAAGCACACATGCCCCATGGGAAGAAAACCATGTGTGTAAGGGACAATGAAGTCTGGAGCCCCTCAGGCTCTAATTATAAAGCATTTTTTTCTTAAAAATAAGGGCTAACGCTAAAGAAGCAGATCCGGCCAGGGGGGCGCATACCAGTATGTCAGTGAGCTTGTTTACAATCCTTCATCCTGGTGGTAGATGTTAAGGTCCTCTACATAATCCCAAATGCTTTTTGGATCAAAATTACATTAATGATATGTTATGATATAGAATTGTTTTTATCCCTTCCATGGTAAAATCCATGGGCATATTCTTCTTAACGTCCATATTAACATCGGGTTGTTATATCAGTCTCTTCTCATTCTTATATTTGTATATGATACATTTACCTTATATACTCGACCCGAGTATAAGCCGAGACCATAATTTTAACACAAAAAAAACTGGAAAAACCTATTGACTCAAGTATAAGCCGAGGGTGTAAATGCATTGGTAACACCACCCTCCCCTAGAAATAGCAGCAAGCTCAATGAGTAGTATAGCCAGTAAGCCCCCTACTATATAGCCAGCAAGGCTCCTGTAGATATTGCCTTTCATCCCCCTGTACCTACATATCAGTCCCTGTAGTATATAACCTGCCAGCCCCTGCATATATAGCTGCCAGCCCTTTAGTATATAGCCTGACCAGCCCCCTGTTAGTATATAGCCTGCCAGCTCCAGCATATAGACCTGCCCAGTTCCTGCAGTATATAGCCTGCCACTCGTATAGTAGCCACCAGATCTGAGAGAATATAGCCTGCCGGCGGTAGTATTATGGCCTTCCAGGCCTCATGTAGAGTATAGCTAGCCCCTGTAGTATATAGCCGCCAGCCATCCCCTATAGTATATAGCAAGCCAGCCCATGTAGTATATAACCAGCAAGCCTCCTGTAGTATTATAGCCTTCCTCCCCTCCTGAGTATAAGCCTCGTATCCTGACACATATCCAGTCCTCTGTAGTATATAACCTTCCAGCCCCTGTAGTTTTATAGCTGCCAGCCCCCTTAGTATATAGCCTGCCAGCCCGTCTGTAGTATATAGCCTGCAGCCCCTGTAGTAGATAGCCTGCCAGCGCTGTAGTATATAGCCAGCCACTGTAGTATAGTACCACCAGACCCTGGTAGAATTAGCCTGCCGGCCCTTGTAGTAGTATGGCCTGCCAGCCTCATGTAGAGTATAGCACAACCCTGTAGTATATAGCCAGCCATCCCCTGTAGTATTAGCAAGCACCGCCCATTAAGATATAACCGCAAGCCTCCTGCAAGATATAGCCTTCCATCCCCCTGAGTATATAGCCTTGCCAGTATCCGTACTACATATCCAGTCCCCTGTAGTATTAACCTTCCAGCCCTGTAATTATAGCTGCCAGCCCTGTAGTATATAGCCTGCCCAGCCCCTTAGGTATATAGCCTGCCAGCCCCTGTAGTATGATAGCCTGCAAGCTCCTGCAGTATATAGCCTGCCAGCTCCTGCAGTATATAGCCTGCCACCTCTGTAGTATATACCTTCCATCCCCTGTTAGTATATAGCCTGCCAGCCCCCTGTAGTATATAGCTTGCCAGCCCCTTGTATTGAGTTATATAGCCTGCCATCCCCCTGAGTATATAGCCCTTCCACCCTGTACGTATAATAGCCTGACCAGCTGCTGTAGTATATAGCCTGCCAGACTGCTGTAGTAATAGCCACCCAGTCCCCAGTAGAAATTATAGCCTGCGTCACCCTGTATATATAGCTCGCCAGCCCCTGTAGTATATAGCCTGCCAGGCCCCTGTGATATAGCCTGCAAGCTCCTGCAGTATATAGCCTGCCAGCTCCTGCCAGTATATAGCCTGCCAGCCTCTGTAATATAGCCTTCCAGTCCTGTGTATATAGCCGCCAGCCCCCTGTAGTATATAGCATGCACTGCAATGCAGTATATGGCCTGCTATATACTACAGCTGCCATCCCCCTGTAGTATATAGCCTTCCAGACACCTGTAGTATAAGCCTGCCAGCTGCTGTAGTTATAGCCTGCCAGCCTGCTGTAGTATAATAAGCCACCAGTCCCCAGTAGAAAGTATAGCGGCCGTTCCGGAGTATAGAGCCTGCCACCCCATGTAGTGTATAGCCAGCCCCTGTATTATATACCAGCCCGTAGATATAGCCAGCCCTGTAGTATATAGCCAGCCCAGGCCCCTGTCAGTGTATAGCAAGCCAGCCCATGTTAGTATATAGCCTGCAAGCTCCTGCAGTATATAGCCTGTCCAGCTCCGCAGTATATAGCCTGCCAGCCTTGTATATATAGCCTTCCCGCCTGCAGTTATATATAGCCTGCCAGCCCCCTGTGATATAGCTTGCCAGCCCCTGTAGTATATAGCCTGATCCCCTGTCGTATATGCCGTCAGACCCTGTAGTATATAGCCTGAGCCGGCTGTAGTATATAGCCTGCCAGACTGCTGTTAGTATATAGCCACCAGTCCCCATTAGAAATAGTAGCCTGCTTTTAGCCAGCCCCTGTAGTGTATAGCAAGCCAGCCCATGTAGTATATAGCCAGGCAGCCCATGTCGTATATAGCCTGCCAGCCCCTGAAGTATATAGCCTTCCAGACTCTGTAGTATTTAGCCTGCCAGCCGCTGTAGTATATAGCCAGCCCCTGTAGTATATAGCAAGCCAGCCCATGTCGTATATAGCCAGCCCCTGTAGTATATAGCCTGCCAACCCTTGTAGTATATAGCCTGCCATATCTCTTGTATCATCCATCTCACCTCACACTATAAGTTGTTTATACTGTAGTAGTACAAATCACAGCCTCAGAGCTCATATTATTGACCTGTGGCAGAACAGCAACCAATCACCGGCTCAGCTTCCAACTCCCACAGCAGCAGCAGAAACTGGTTAAAAAAAAAGTGTTTAAAAACGGTCAAAACATTCCCAGGTAAGTAGAAAACACGAACTGTGCCCTCTACGGAGGGAGGACTTGAAATATTACCCCATAACGAATCTGAGAGATTTAAAAAGATGCTACTTAGTAGGATTGAATTGAGATTATTCCTGAACAAAAAGTTTACTGCTTCTTATGCAATATGTAATTTCTATTTGTCATGTTAATGATGCAATTTGTAAGCATAGTGTTAACATTGCAAACTCAATGGGGTAGGTGAAATGTACTGAATGACAGACACGTGGTACGGCATGATAAATGCGTTCTCCTTTTAAATATTCGTAACTTTAACCTCACTTTTAGTTATATTTTATCATTAATTTCCATAAGAAATAAAGCGCCAGGCAATCAGCACTGAAAAAATTATGCTTTTTGTTAAATTGATTTTTAAAGGAAATTTAGTGCATTATGAAGCACACAGCACCCTTGAGTGGCGGGTAAGCTACACTGAATGCAGGGTCGATCTTGGTTTAATCCCTGAAGCTGAGTAGTTTTTGCTGAATAAAAAGATACAAATTATGATAATGGGCTCTGTTGCTTCTATGGCTGGGCTCAGCGATTATCACTGTACACATGAGTATTCACTGCAAGGAGAGGATGATGTAATCCCTGGGTTGTGCCTGAAGGCAGAATAATCAATCGCTGCACCATCCCCCGCTGCTGTGTTATTAGTCATCCAGCTAGTGGGTTAGTCATGTCTGACTAAGCTCCATGTGTCTATGACAAGCTCTGTGTGTAATGTGTTTATGTAGGCAGCCAGCTGACCCAGCTTTCCAGGGCCCTGAATTTTATAATTGTTTTTCAGCAAAACACTCAGCTAAGGATAAACAAGATATGATTCTGCATCAGTGTAGCTACAGCAGGCTCAAGGTATGTTTTCTTCATATGCATCGACATCACCTGGTAGGTTTCCTTTAAGGTAACTATACATTTTCTAGTTGCAGGTGCCTGCGACTTGTACCCCGGATTTTGTGGACAAACACAGAGCTGCTCTAACAGAGGGTGTCAGACATGGGTCAGGATACTGGATCATCTCCTGAAGCACAAACTGCTGACCAGGAGCAGATGATTATGACAAACATACGCAGTATAAGACCCCGCCAAGAGGCGATGAGGCAATGAGCTCTATGGTACATGACCATCTGGAGACACTGTGGACAGGAGGAAGTTTTATCAGGCTCTAAAGATGTACAATGAGCCTCTCGTCGGGATCTGGAGGATAGGACACCATCAAATGTAAAACCATAATCTAGTTAAAGCTAAAGGGGTGTTCCCTTGAAGACAGTTCTCAATTTCAATCCCCTAGTGATGTTACACAATAAAGATCCTTTTTACGCCCTTACTTTACAATTTTACCAAGTTTATTGCTGTTTAGCTCCTATCACTCGGTGATGGTTGGTGTAAGATTCCAGGGTGTGAGCGGGATTCTCTGAGCAGACATTCATTACTCTGTGCTATAAGATGCTGTGTGCTGACAATGTGTTTAGATTATCAGGGTACAGTTATATACACTTTTATTTAGCTTATGAATATTCACTAGTATCCTGACAAATAGGGGCAGATTTACTTACCCGGTCCATTCGCGATCCAGCGGCGCATTCTCTGAGGTGGATTCGGGTCGGCTGGTGGAATAGAAGGGTTCCCGCCGGTCCACCAGGTGGCGCTGCTGCGCTGAAGGTCCCGGAATGGAAAATTCACCGGCCACACCTAGTGGAGGTAAACCACATTTTCGCGACAAATTGAAAGGGGGTTTTTTTTTTTAAATGCATAGTTTTCCGAAGCCGCCGAGTTCGTTCGGCCACGCCCCACGATTTCCGTCGCGTGCATGCCGGCGCTGATGAGCCAAATCCGATCACGTGCGGCAAAATCCTGGGGCAATACAGGGAAAATCGGCGCAATCGGAAATATTCGTGGTAACACGTCAGGAAAACGCAAATCGGGCCCTTAGTAAATGACCCCATAGAAAGAGAGATAAGATAGATCAGAGATGACAGTGATGCGATCCATGAGAGGATATTAAACAATTGGGGAACACATATCATAAGTCCGGCCTCGTCCATCTGTTTTTTGGGGATTTTCTTAGCTCTTCCGTTTGTCTGATGTATCCTACTGGTTTTTCCTTATGATACATGTGGCGTTTTGTCTATAGTGAATTTGTGACTTTTAAAACATAGTCACGAAACGTCTCCAAAAGTCACAATCATTTCCAGGCCTTTCCCCGACAGGTTCAGGGACAGCCGTACCATTTGCTCCAAATTTTTGTCCGTTTGTACAAACATTTTTAGTTTTTTTCTTGTTTTGTACGTCTTTTTATGGATTATTGAATAAACAGATGACGTTTTTACCAGCTGGTGCTGAGGGATCTCTTTTTCTGCTTAAATTATTCTACTTGGGGACAGACCAAGCTTCTCTTTTACCAGGCGAGCAAGCAAACATTTTGAAGTGTGACACTACCTCATGGGTCAGCATGCACTGTTTCTCTTTTTTTTGTCTAGTTAATATGTAATATTGTTGACCAATGCAGATGTGTTATAATATTGTGATGAAGGAGAGAACTGGTTGGAAAGAGCTTGCTTCCTCACAAGGGTTGCTGATTAAAACCTCTTGTGGGGGAAGCTCAGGGCTCTCTCCTTACCCCGCCCAGGATAGGAGAAGAAAGCACAAGTGTATGTGGCATGCTGCCCTAACACACTAGGCCTGAGAGCATATGAGGCCACAAGCAGACCTTAACCCATAGGAGCCTGCCATAATGTTGTTTGCTGAAGCAGTATGAGCCACCCTTACAAGTCTAAGGGGATCTCCTTAGGCCCGAGATCCAAACAGCCACCTCTATTCACCTGAAGTTTTCTGCTATGGGCCGATGCCCAGTTACAGTAAGTTGAATGTTTTACCAATGTTTGCCTGAGTGATCCCTGCACCATCCCTCCACCGAGGGCGCCTCATCCTCCATCACTGGAACCCTATCTACACATCGGGATAGCTGTGGAACGCTAACCGCACTGGAAGCATTAACCTCCAGAGAGACTGAACTACACAGAAAGAAGATTAAATGCATGCCACAAAATAGGGTGAGGGGCCTCCGGAGAAGCTGCGGGTAAGAACTTGAGATCCATTGTAAGTCTCATCCTTAATGAGACTCTGGAAGAACTACTGGCTTCCATTTGAAATGGACAGTATCATAGGGCCCTCAGCCCTAAATCAGCTGACCCAATGCTCCTCAAGATGTGGTATGCAGAATTCACCGCAACCTCACAACAGATAGATTAATGCATCAAATCCGGCAAAAGGCCCTATGGATAAGATCAGAGAAGCAGAGGCAACATACTTTAGGGTTTCACCTTCCATTTGGTAGTCTTGAAAAGGGCGTACCCTGCAGGTACACAATCCAACAGATTGCCTGCCCTTTTTTAACTGCTGGGCACACTGCCGTGGGGTTCCTGATGGTTCTTCAACTTCAGGTTGAACCACTCCAGAACCCATAGCGATCTATACAGAGTCGTGATTGGTTTGGCTTTACGTTGTTTTTTTAAAATTTCTCATATGTGGTTTGGCTAAGAATGCTAAATGCTGCATTGGTTCACACGTTGGAAGCCGGGGATTGGCTCAGACTCCTTGGTGTCCTACCACTCCCCAACTATGCCCCCTAGGTGAACCTCCATTACACGGCTCACCTGGAAAAGAATTTCCAATTGTTCTTTAGTTACATGTCTTCTTAGAACCAGGCTCCCAACCTCCCCTGCCTGGCTTTAGTCTTCCTGTTTGACTACATAATCTCCTCTCCCCCTCCCTCTACTCCCAATTTACACTAAGCTTTTCCCCCCTCATGTAAGTGCGGGAAGG
Organism: Engystomops pustulosus; assembly: GCA_019512145.1. Classification (NCBI taxonomy): domain Eukaryota; kingdom Metazoa; phylum Chordata; class Amphibia; order Anura; family Leptodactylidae; genus Engystomops; species Engystomops pustulosus. The sequence continues at coordinate 67,679 of WNYA01000469.1, read as the reverse complement.
GGGAGGGTGCCGCCATGGAGAGGGGCATGGTGTGTCTGCGATTTCGATATGTGGTATCGTAGGGGCACCCAAAACAGCTGTGTGTGTCTTGCCCTGGAGTAGGCAGATTTTTGTGGTATCAGTGGTGTGGGTGGCCAGAGACTCACTCATACTGCTCTAATGGGGATCCCCATTGGTGCTCCATGCATTATCACCATGCATTTTTGAGGGTGAGAACAAATTGTGCAAACTGTAGAGTGTGCAGTGTGTGACATATTCATGAGAGACAGTCTCATCAATCTGGCGGACCCGCCACTGCTCCAGCAGAATCATTATCTTTTTTTTGTGTGCACAGTCTTGAGGCTGCAGAACTGTGGGCACTTACATTAATGGTGGTGCACGGTCACTTACTCTTTTTAGTAAGTGGGTTCTTCATGCCACTCGATGCTCACATACACTTAATAAAACCAAATATTTAGATCAAGAGATTAATTCCACACACAACTATCATGTAGAATTAAAAAAGAAATCATATTTTTATAATAAAACACTGGATCATACAAATACAACTACATTGGAAACTAATGCACAGGTGAAATTTACCTGGTGCAATACGGTGTGGCACACGTAGTGTTAAATGACTACAGCTATAAAATATCAGTTTTGTTCACACAAATATAGGTAACATCACCAGTGGGCAGCAAAAGAGTCTCATAATTGCGCCAGATACATGAAATGTATTATACTAATTCACCCTGCAGGCAATGTTGCTAATATCAGAACCAACGTAAAGCACACATGCCCCATGGGAAGAAAACCATGTGTGTAAGGGACAATGAAGTCTGGAGCCCCTCAGGCTCTAATTATAAAGCATTTTTTTCTTAAAAATAAGGGCTAACGCTAAAGAAGCAGATCCGGCCAGGGGGGCGCATACCAGTATGTCAGTGAGCTTGTTTACAATCCTTCATCCTGGTGGTAGATGTTAAGGTCCTCTACATAATCCCAAATGCTTTTTGGATCAAAATTACATTAATGATATGTTATGATATAGAATTGTTTTTATCCCTTCCATGGTAAAATCCATGGGCATATTCTTCTTATACGTCCATATTAACATCGGGTTGTTATAATCAGTCTCTTCTCATTCTTATATTTGTATATGATACATTTACCTTATATACTCGACCCGAGTATAAGCCGAGACCATAATTTTAACACAAAAAAAACTGGAAAAACCTATTGACTCAAGTATAAGCCGAGGGTGTAAATGCATTGGTAACACCACCCTCCCCTAGAAATAGCAGCAAGCTCAATGAGTAGTATAGCCAGTAAGCCCCCTACTATATAGCCAGCAAGGCTCCTGTAGATATTGCCTTTCATCCCCCTGTACCTACATATCAGTCCCTGTAGTATATAACCTGCCAGCCCCTGCATATATAGCTGCCAGCCCTTTAGTATATAGCCTGACCAGCCCCCTGTTAGTATATAGCCTGCCAGCTCCAGTATATAGACCTGCCCAGCTCCTGCAGTATATAGCCTGCCACTCGTATAGTAGCCACCAGACTCTGAGAGAATATAGCCTGCCGGCGGTAGTATTATGGCCTTCCAGGCCTCATGTAGAGTATAGCTAGCCCCTGTAGTATATAGCCGCCAGCCATCCCCTATAGTATATAGCAAGCCAGCCCATGTAGTATATAACCAGCAAGCCTCCTGTAGTATTATAGCCTTCCTCCCCTCCTGAGTATAAGCCTCGTATCCTGACACATATCCAGTCCTCTGTAGTATATAACCTTCCAGCCCCTGTAGTTTATTATAGCTGCCAGCCCCCTTAGTATATAGCCTGCCAGCCCTGTTCTGTAGTTATAGCCTGCAGCCCTGTAGTATAGCCTCGCCAGCCGCTGTAGTATATAGCCAGCCCACTGTAGTATAACCACCAGACCCTGGTAGAATTAGACCTGCCGGCCCTGTGTAGTATGGCCTGCCAGCCTCATGTAGAGTAAGCAACAACCCTGTAGTATATAGCCAGCCATCCCCTGTAGTATATGCAAGCAGCCCATGTTAGAGATATAACCAGCAAGCCTCCTGCAAGAATATAGCCTTCCATCCCCCTGTAGTATATAGCCTGCCAGTATCCGTACTACATATCAGTCCCCTGTAGTAGTTAACCTTCCAGCCCCTGTAATTATAGCTGCCAGCCCTGTAGTATATAGCCTGCCAGCCCCTTAGTATATAGCCTGCCAGCCCCTGTAGTATATAGCCTGCAAGCTCCTGCAGTATATAGCCTGCCAGCTCCTGCAGTATATAGCCTGCCACCTCTGTAGTATATACCTTCCATCCCCTGTTAGTATATAGCCTGCAGCCCCCTGTAGTATATAGCTTGCCAGCCCCTGTATGAGTATATAGCCTGCCATCCCCCTGAGTATATAGCCTTCCACCCGTACGTATATAGCCTGCCAGCTGCTGTAGTATATAGCCTGCCAGCTGCTGTAGTAATAGCCACCCAGTCCCCAGTAGAAATTTAGCCTGCGTTCACCCTGTATATATAGCCGCCAGCCCCTGTAGAATAGCCTGCCAGCCCCTGTCGATATAGCCTGCAAGCTCCTGCAGTATATAGCCTGCCAGCTCCTGCCAGTATATAGCCTGCCAGCCTCTGTAATATAGCCTTCCAGTCCTGTGTATATAGCCGCCAGCCCCCTGTAGTATATAGCATGCACGCAATGCAGTATATGGCCTGCTATATACTCACACCTGCCATCCCCCTGTAGTATATAGCCTTCCAGACACCTGTAGTATAAGCCTGCCAGCTGCTGTAGTTATAGCCTGCCAGCCTGCTGTAGTATAATAAGCCACCAGTCCCCAGTAGAAAGTATAGCGGCCGTTCCGGAGTATAAGCCTGCCACCCCATGTAGGTATAGCCAGCCCCTGTATTATATGACCAGCCCGTAGATATAGCCAGCCCTGTAGTATATAGCCAGCCCAGGCCCCTGTCGTGTATAGCAAGCCAGCCCATGTTAGTATATAGCCTGCAAGCTCCTGCAGTATATAGCCTGTCCAGCTCCGCAGTATATAGCCTGCCAGCCTTGTATATATAGCCTTCCCGCCTGCAGTTATATATAGCCTGCCAGCCCCCTGTGTATATAGCTTGCCAGCCCCTGTAGTATATAGCCTGATCCCCTGTCGTATATAGCCGTCAGACCCTGTAGTATATAGCCTGAAAGCCGCGCTGTAGTATATAGCCTGCCAGCTGCTGTTAGTATATAGCCACCAGTCCCCAGTTAGAAATAGTAGCCTGCTTTTACCCTGTAGTATATAGCCTGCCCGCCCCTGTATATATAGCTGCAGCCCTGTGTATATAGCCTGCAAGCTCCTAGCATATAGCTGCCAGCTCCTGCAGTATATAGGCCTGCCGCCTCTGTAGTATAAGTCCTTCAGCCCTGTAGTATATAGCTGCCAGCCCCTGTAGATATAGCCTGCCATCCCACTCGTTAGTATTAAGCCTTCCAGACCCTGTAGTATATAGCCTGCCAGCTGCTGTAGTTGTAGTATATAGCATGCCAGCTGCTTAGTTAGTAGATAGCCACCAGTCCCCAGAGGAAATCTGCACTGCGCTTAGGTAGGCAGAAGAGCATCTCTGCCTACCTTGGTTGTAACGGGTGGCGATTTGAGTCACTGTTGCTTTTCTATCAGCTCGAACCAGTCTGCCCATTCTCCTCTGACCTCTTGCATCAACAAGGCATTTCCACCCACAGAACTGACGCTCACTGGATGTTTTTTCTTTTTCGGACCATTCTCTGTAAACCCTAGAGATGGTTGTGCCTTAAAATCCCAGTAGATCAGTAGTTTCTGAAATACTCAGACCAGCCCTTCTGGCACCAGCAACCATGCCACTCAAATCACCTTTCTTCCCCATACTGATGCTCGGTTTGAACTGCAGGAGTTTGTCTTGACCATGTCTACATGCCTAAATGCACTGAGTTGCCGCCATGTGATTGGCTGATTAGAAATTAAGAGTTAACGAGCAGTTGGACAGGTGTACCTAATAAAGTGTCCGGTGAGTGTATATATATATATATTACATACTGTATATTGGCTGTAGCTCCCGACATTGCCCGGGATAGTAAATCACTGCACTTTGCTGTAACAAAATAGAATGAGTTAACAAAAATATTTTTTATGTATCTATAGACTATCTCAACTGTCTGTTGCTGGCAGTCTCAATTCAGTGACTGTCTTTGTCCCCGACTGTTAATTTATTTATAGGGGGATTTATCAGAAGTGTTTGAGAGCAGAACTGCTTTACTTGGCCATGGCGACCAATCAGAGCTCAAGTTTTATTTTTGCACAGCTGTTTATAAAATTACAGCTGATCTCTGATTGGTTTCCATGTGCAACCTCAGACATTTCTGATAAATCTCCCCCTATCTCTGTCTCTATCCATCTCACCTCACACATAAGTGTCTTATACTGTAGTAACCAATCACAGCTCAGAGCTCATATTATTGACCTGTGGCAGAACAGCAACCAATCACGGCTCAGCTTCCAACTCCCACAGCAGCAGCAGACAATGGTTAAAAAAAAAGTGTTTAAAAACGGTCAAACAACTTCCACAGGTAAGTAGAAACACTACACTGCTGCCCTCTAGCGGAGAGAATTGAAATATACCCCATATACGAATATGAGAGATTTAAAAAAGATGCTACTTAGTAGGAGTTGAATTGAGATTATTCACTGAAAAAAAGTTACTGCTTCTTATGCAATAATGTAATATTCTATTTGTCATGTTAATGTGCAAATTTGAAGCATAGATGTTAAACATTGCAAACCAATGGGGGTAAATGTACTGATGACAAGCCTGGTACGGGCTATGAAAATGCGTCTCCTTTTAAATATTGTAACTTTTAACCATCACTTTTAGTATATTTTATCATTAATTTTTCCTAAAGAAATAAAAGCGCCCACAATCAGCATCTGAAAAAATTATGATTTTTTTTTAAATTGATTTTAAAGGAAATTTGATGCATTATGAAGCAAACACACCCTGAGAATGCTGTAGCTACACTGATGCAGGGTCAGATCTTGGTTAATCCCTGAGCTGAGTAGTTTTTGCTGATAAAACAGATACAACATTATGATAATGAGGCTCTGTTGCTTCTATGGCTGGGCTCAGCGATTATCCTGTCACATGAGTTATTCACTGCAGGAGAGAATGATGTAATCCCTGGGTTGTGCCTGAAGGCAGAATAATCAATCGCTGCACCATCCCCCAGCTGCTGTGTATTAGTCATCCAGCTCAGGTTGGTTAGTCATGTCTTGACTAAGCTCCATGTGTAATGACAAGCTCTGTGTGTAATGTGTTTATGTAGGCAGCCAGCCTGACCCAGCTTTCCCAAGGTCCTGAATTTTATAATTGTTTTTCAGCAAAACCACTCAGCTTAAGGATAAACCAAGATATGATTCTGCATCAGTGTAGCTACAGCAGGCTCAAGGTATGTTTTCTTCATAATGCATCGCATCACCTGGTAGGTTTCCTTTAAGGTAACTTATACATTTTCTAGTTGCAGGTGACTGCGACTTGTACCCGGATTTTGTGGACAAACACAGAGATGCTCTAATACAGAGGGTGTCAGACATGGGTCAGATACTGGATCATCTCCTGAAGCACAAACTGCTGACCCAGGAGCAGTATGACAACATCCGCAGTATAAGACCCCGCCAAGAGGCGATGAGGCAGCTCTATGGGTACATGACCATCTGGAGACACTGTGACAAGGAGAAGTTTTATCAGGCTCTAAAGATGTACAATGAGCCTCTCGTCCGAGATCTGGAGGATAAGGACACCATCAAAATGTAAAAACCAGTAATCTTAGTTAAAGGGGTTTTCCCATGAAAGAAAGTTCTCAAATTTCAATCCCCTAGTGATGTTACACAATAAAGATCATTTTTACGCCCTTACTTTACAATTTTACAAGTTTTATTGCTGTTTAGCTCCTATCACTCGGTGATTGTTGGTGTAAGATTCCAGGGTGTGAGTGGGGACTCTCTGAGCAGACACTTCATTATCCCTCTGTGCTATAAGATGCTGTGTGCTGACAATGTGCTTAGATTATCAGGGTACAGGTTTATATACACTTTTATTTAGCTTCTGAATATTCACTAGTATCTGACACATAGGGGCAGATTTACTTACCCGGTCCATTCGCGATCCAGCGGCGCATTCTCTGAGGTGGATTCGGGTCCGGCTGGGATTCACTAAGGTAGTTCCTCCGCCGTCCACCAGGTGGCGCTGCTGCGCTGAAGTCCGCTGGAATGTCCTGAAATTCACCGGCCAATACCTAGTGGAGGTAAACACAATTTTCGCGACAAATTTTTTTTTTAAATGCGGCGATTTTTCCGAAGCCGCCGAGTTTTCGTTCGGCCACGCCCCACGATTTCCGTCGCGTGCATGCCGGCGCTGATGCGCCAAAATCCGATCACGTGCGGCAAAATCCTGGGGCAATACAGGGAAAATCGGCGCAAATCGGAAATATTCGGGTAACACGTCAGGAAAACGCAAATCGGGCCCTTAGTAAATGACCCCCATAGAAAGAGAGATAAGATAGATCAGAGATGACAGTTGATGAGATCCATGAGATGGATATTAAACACATTGGGGCACACATATCATAAGTCCGGCCTCGTCCATCTGTTTTTGGGGATTTTTCTTAGCTTTCCTTTTGGTCTGATGTATCCTACTGGTTTTTCCTTATTGATACATGTGGCGTTTTGTCTATAGTGAATTTGTGACTTTTTAAAACATAAGTCACGAAACGTCTCCAAAAGTCACAATCAGTTCCAGGCCATTTCCACGACAGGTCAGGGACAGCCGTAAATTTGCTCCAAAATTTTTGTCCGTTTGTACAAACATGTTTTAGTTTTTTTCTTGTTTTGTACGTCTTTTTATGGATTATTGAATAAACAGATGACGTTTTACCAGCTGGTGCTGAGGGATCTCTTTTCTGCTTTTAAATTATTCTACTTGGGACCAGACCAAGCTTTCTTTTCCAGGCGAGCACAGCAAACATTTTGAAGTGACACTACCTCATGGGTCAGCATGCACTGTTTTCTCTTTTTTTGTCTTACGTTAATATGTAATATTGTTGACCAATGAGATGTGTTATAATATTGTGATGAAAGGAGAGAACTGGTTGGAAAAGAGCTTGCTTCCTCACAAGGGTTGCTGATAAAACCTCTTGTGGGTGGAAGCTCAGGGCTCTCTCTTACCGCCCAGGATAGGAGAAGAAGCAGCACAAGTGTATGTGGCATGCTGCCCTAACACACTAGGCCTGAGAGCATATGAGGCCACAAGCAGACCTTAACCCATAGGAGCCTGCCATAATTTGTTGCTGAAGCAGTATGAAGCCACCTTACAAGTCTAAGGGGATCTCCTTAGGCCAGAGATCCAAACAGCCACCTCTATTCACCTGAAGTTTTCTGCTAATGTGGCCGATGCCCAGTTCCAGTAAGTTGAATGTTTTACCAATGTTGCCTGAGTGATCCCTGCACCATCCCTCCACCGAGGGCGCCTCATCCTCCATCACTAGGGAACCCTATCTACACATCGGGATAGCTGTGGAACGCTAATCCAGCACTGGAAGCATTAACCTCCAGAGAGACTGAACTACACAGAAAGAAATTCCAGCATGCCACAATAATAGAGTGAGGGGCCTCCCGAAGAAGCTGCGGGTAAGAACTTGAGATCCTTAATGAGACTCTGGAAGAACTACTGGATTCCCTATTTGAAATGGACAGTATGCATAGGGCCCTCAGCCCTAAATCAGCTGACCCCAATGCTCCTCAAGATGTGGTATGCAGAATTCACCGCTACCTCACCAAAGATAGATTAATGCATCAAATCCGGGCAAAAGGCCCTTGCTGGATAAGATCAGAGAAGCAGAGGCAACATATATTTAGGGTTTCACCTTCCATTTGGTAGTCTGAAAAGGAGGCCGTACCCTGCAGGTACACAATCCAACAGACTTGCCTGCCCTTTTTTAACTGCTGGGCACACTGCCGTGTGAGGTTCCTGATGGTTCTTCAACTTCAGGTTGAACCACTCCAGAACCCATAGCGATCTTATACAGAGTCGTGATTGGTTTGGGCTTTACGTTTCTTTTTTTAAAATTTTCTCAATGTGTTTGGCTAAGAATGCTAATGCTGCATTGGTTCACCGTGAAGCCTGGGATGTTGGCTCAGACTCCTTGAGTGTCCTACCACTCCCCAACTATGGCCCCCTAGGTGAACCTCCATTACACGGCATCACCTTGGAAAAAGAATTTCCAATTTGTTCTTTAGTTACATGTACTCTTAGAACCAGGCTCCCAACCCTCCCTGCCTGGCTTTAGTCTTTCCCTGTTTGTCTACTAATCTCTCTCCCCCTCCCTCTACTCCCAATTTACACTAAGCTTTTCCCCCCTCACGTAAGTGAGGACCGGGGGACGGGGTGCCGCCATGGAGAGGGGCATGGGTGTGTCTGCGATTCGATATGTGGATCGTAGGGGCACCCATGACAGCTTGTAGTGTGTCTTGCTCCTGGAGTAGGCAGATTTTGTGTGTATCAGTGGTGTGGGTGGCCAGAGACTCACTCATACTGCTCTAATGGGGATCCCCATTGGGTAGCTCCAATGCATTATCACCATGCATTTTTGAAGGGTGGAGAACAAATTGTGCAAACTGTAGAGTGTGCAGTGTGTGACATATTCATGAGAGACAGTCTTCATCAATCTGGCGGACCCGGCACTGCTCCAGCAGAATCATTATCATTTTTTTTGTGGTGCACAGTCTTGAGGCTGCAGAACTGTGGCACTTACATAATGGTGGTGCACGGTCTCACTTACTCTTTTTAGTAAGTGGGTTCTTCATGCCCACTAGATGCTCACATACACTTAATAAACCAAATATTTAGATCAAAGAGAATTAATTCCACACACCAACTATCATGTAGAATTAAAAAAAGAAATCAATATTTATTATAAATACAATGATCATACAAATACAACTACATTGGAAACTAATGCACAGGTGAAATTTACCTGGTGCAATACGGTGTGGCACACGTAGTGTTAAATGATTACAGATCATAAAATATCAGTTTGTTCACAAAAATATATGTAACATCACCAGTGGGCAGCAAAAGAGTCTCATAATTGCGCAGGATACATGAAAGATGTATTATACTAATTCACCCTGCAGGCAATGTTGCTAATATCAGAACCAACGTAAAGCACACATGCCCCATGGGAAGAAAACCAGTGTGTAGGTGACAATGGAGTCTGGAGCCCCTCAGGCTCATAATTTATAAAGCATTTTTTTCTTAAAAATAAGGGCATAAGCCTAAAGAAGAGCAGATCCGGCCAGAGGGGGCGCATACCAGTATGTCAGTGAGCTTGGTTTACAATCCTTCATCCTGGTGGTAGATGTAAGGTCCTCTACATAATCCCAAATGCCTTTTTGGATCAAAATTACATTAATGATTATGTTATGATATAGAATTGTTTCCCTTATATCCCTTCCATGGTTAAAATCCATGGGCATATTCTTCTTTACGTCCATATTAACATCTGGGTGTTATCATCAGTCTCTTCTCACATTCTGTATATGATACATTTACCTTATATACTCGACCCGAGTATAAGCCGAGACCCATAATTTTAACACAAAAAACTGGAAAAACCTATTGACTCAAGTATAAGCCGAGGGTGTAAAATGCATTGGTAACACCACCCTCCCCTAGAATATAGCCAGCAAGCTCAATGTAGTATATAGCCAGTAAGCCCCCTACAGTATATAGCCAGCAAGCCTCCTGTAGTATATTGCCTTCCATCCCCCTGTACTACATATCCAGTCCCCTGTAGTATATAACCTGCCAGCCCCTGCAGTATATAGCTGCCAGCCCCTTTAGTATATAGCCTACCAGCCCCTGTAGTATATAGCCTGCCAGCTCCTGCAGTATATAGCCTGCCAGCTCCTGCAGTATATAGCCTGCCACTGTAGTATATAGCCACCAGACTCTGATAGAATATAGCCTGCCGGCCCTGTAGTATATGGCCTTCCAGCCTCATGTAGAGTATAGCCAGCCCCTGTAGTATATAGCCAGCCAGCCATCCCCTATAGTATATAGCAAGCCAGCCCATGTAGTATATAACCAGCAAGCCTCCTGTAGTATATAGCCTTCCATCCCCCTGTAGTATATAGCCTGCCAGTATCCCCCCTGTAGTATATAGCCTGCCAACCCTTGTAGTATATAGCCTGCCAGCCCATATCGTATATAGCCAGCCACCCCCTGTAGTATATAGCCTGCCAACCCTTGTAGTATATAGCCTGCCAACGTAGCCTACCTTGGTTGTAAACTGGTGTGGCGATTTTTGGAGTCCTGTGTGCTTTTGTCTAGTCAGCCGACACCAGTTCTCCCCATCTTCCTCCTCTGACCTCTGGCATCAACAGGCATTTCCACCCACAGAACTGACGCTCCTGGATGTTTTTTTCTCTTTGTTCGGACACCCATTCTCTTTAAACCCTAAGATGGGGGTTGTGCCTAAAATCCCATATATCAGTAGTTCTCTGAAATATCAGACCAGCCCGCCCTTTCTGGCACCAGCACCATGGCACTCCAATCACCTTTCTTTCTCCCCCATACTGAGGCTCTTTGAACTGCAGGGAGTTTTCTTGACCATCGTCTACATGCCTAAATGCACTGAGTTGCTCAGCCATTGATTGCTGGATTAGAAATTAAGGTTAACGATGCACCGTTTGGACAAGGTGTACCGAATAAAGTGTTCCGGTGAGTGTAATTATATCATACTATATTACTACTGTACAAATATAGGCTTGTAGCCTCCTGTCCCAATTGCCCCGGGATAGTAAAAGTCACTGCACTCTTGCTTAACAAAAGATGAGGTAACAAACAATATTTTTTATGTATGCTATAGACTATCTTCAACTGGCTTGTTGCTTGCAGTCTCAATTCAGTGCACTGTCCTTATTCCCCCGCACTGTAATTTATTTATAGGGGGGGTTCTATCAGAAGGTTTTTGGAGCCAGCAGACCTGCTTTACTTGGCATGGCGACCAATCAGGAGCTCAAGTTTATTTTTGCAGCACTGTTTATAAAATACAGCTGATCCTCTGATTGGGTTCCATTGCAACCTCATACATTTCTGATAAATCTCCCCCTACTCGGTCTCTATCCATCTCACCTCACACTATAATTGGTTTATACTGTAGTAGTAACAACTCACATGCTCAGAGCTACATATTATTGACCTGTGGAGAACAGCAACCAATCACCCGGCTCAGCTTCCAACTCCCACACAGCAGCAGAACTGTTAAAAAAAAAGTGTTTTAAAACGGTCAAACAATTCCACAGGTAACGTAGAAAACACGTAACTGCTGCCCCTCTAGCGGAGAGGGAAGACTTGAAATATAACCCCCATAACGAATATGAGAGATTTAAAAAGATGCTACTTAGTAGGAGTTGAATTGAGATTATTCACTGAACAAAAAGTTGACTGCTTCGTTATGCAATATGTAATATTCTATTTGTCATGTTAATGTGCAAATTTGTCAAGCATAGATGTTAACATTGCAAACTCAATGGGGGATAAGGAAATGTACTGATAGACAGACACTGTAGCGGGCATGAAATGGTTCTCCTTTTAAATATTGCGTAACTTTTAACATCACTTTTAGTTATATTTTATCATTAATTTTCATAAGAAATAAAAGCGCCCAGCAATCGCAGCTGAAAAAATTATGATTTTTTTAAATTGATTTTTAAAGGAAATTTAGGCATTATGAAGCAAACACACACCTGGAGATGCGGTAAGCTACATGATGCAGCGGTCGATCTTGGTTTAATCCCTGAAGTGAGTAGTTTTTGCTGAAATAAAACAGATACAACATTATGATAATGAGGCTCTGTTGCTTCTATGGCTGGGCTCAGCGATTATCACTGTATCACCATGAGTATTCACTGCAAGGAGAGGATGATGTAATCCCTGGGTTGTTCGAAGGCAGAATATCAATCGCTGCACCATCCCCCAGCTGCTGTGTTATTAGTCATCCAGCTCAGTGGTTGAGTCCAGCGTCCTTGACTAAGCTCCATGTGTAATGACAAGCTCGGTGTTGAATGTGTTTATGTAGGCAGCCAGCCGGACCCAGCTTTCCAGGGCCCTGAATCTTTTATAATTGTTTTTCAGCAAAACACCATCGCTAAAGGATAAACAAGATATGATTCTGCACTCAGTGTAGCTACAGCAGGCTCAAGGTATGTTTTCTTCATATGCATCGCATCACCCCTGGTAGTTTCCTTTAAGGTAACTATACATTTTCTAGTTGCAGGTGCCTGCGACTTGTACCCGCGGCATTTTGTGGACAAACACAGAGTGCTCTAACAGAGGGTGTCAGACATGGGTCAGATACTGGATCATCTCCTGAAGCACAAACTGCTGACCAGGACAGTATTAGACAAACAGCCGCTATAACTAGACCCCGCCAAGAGGCGATGAGGCAAGCTCTATGGTACATGACCATCTGGAGACAGCTGTGACGGAGGAAGTTTTATCAGGCTCTAAAGATGTACAATGACGCCTCTCGTCCGGGATCTGGAGGATAGGACACCATCAAATGTAAAACCATAATCTAGTATAAAGGGGTTTCTCCCTTGAAAGAAAGTTCCAATATTCTCAATCCCCTAGTGATGTTACACAATAAGATCCATTTTTACGCCCTTACTTTACAATTTTACCAAGTTTTATGCTGTTTAGCTCCTATCACTCGGTGATGGTTGGTGTAAGATTCCAGGTGTGTGAGCGGATTCTCTGAGCAGACACTCATTATCCCTCTGTGCTTAAGAGTGCTGTGTGCTGACAAGTTGCTTAGATTATCAGGTACAGTTATATACACTTTTATTTAGCTTCTGAATATTCACTAGTATCTACACAAAGGGGCAGATTTACTTACCCGGTCCATTCGCGATCCAGCGGCGCATTCTCTGAGGTGGATCGGTTCCAGGCTGGGATTCAGCTAAGGTAGTTCCTCCCGCCGTCCACCAGGTGGCGCTGCTGCGCTGAAGGTCCCTTGAATGTCCTGAAAATTCACCGGCCCAACCTAGTGGAGGTAAACACACTTTTCGCGACAATTTTTTTTTTAAATGCGGCGATTTTCCGAAGCCCGCCGAGTTTTCGTTCGGCCACGCCCCACGATTTCCGTCGCGTGCTTCCGCGCTATGCGGCCATAATCCATCACGTGCGGCAAAATCCTGGGGCAATACAGGAAAATGGGCGCAATCGGAAATATTCGGGTAAAACGTCAGGAAAACGCAACTCGCTTAGTAAACGACCCCCTAAAAAGAGAGATGTAGATCAGAGATGACAGTTGATGATCCATGAATGTATATTAAACAACTTGGGGCACACATATCATAAGTCCGGCCTCGTCCATCTGTCTGTTTTGGGGATTTTCTTAGCTCTTCCTTTTGTCTGATGTATCCTACTGGTTTTTCCTTATGATACATGTGGCGTTTTGTCTATAGTGAATTTGTGACTTTTTAAAACATGTCACGAAACGTTCTCCAAAAGTCACAATCATTTCCAGGCCATCTCCCGACAGGTTCAGGGACAGCCGTACCATTTGCTCCAAATTTTTGTCCGTTTGTACAAACATTTTTAAGTTTTTTTTCTTGTTTTGTACGTCTTTTTAATGGATTATTGAATAAACAGATGACGTTTTTAACCATCGCTGGTGCTGAGGGATCTCTTTTTCTGTCTTTTAATTATTCTACTGGGGACCAGACCAAGCTTCTCTTTTCCCCAGGCGAGCACAGCAAACATTTTTGAAGGTAGACACTACCTCATGGGTCCAGCATGCACTGTTTCTCTCTTTTTTTGTCTTACGTTAATATGTAATATCGTTGACCAATGCAGATGTGTTATAATATTGTGATGAAAGGAGAGAACTGGTTGGAAGAGCTTGCTTCCTCACAAGGGTTGCTGATTAAAACCTCTTGTGGGTGGAAGCTCAGGGCTCTCTCCTTACCCCGCCCAGGATAGAGAAGAATCAGCACAAGTGTATGTGGCATGCTGCCCTAACACACTAGGCCTGAGAGCATATGGCCACAACAGACCTTAACCCATAGGAGCCTGCCATAAGTTGTTCTGAATCAGTATGACCACCCTTACAAGTCTAAGGGGATCTCCTTAGGCCCGAGATCCAAACAGCCACCTCTATTCACCTGAGTTTTCTGCTATGTGGCCGATGCCCAGTTCCAGTTTAAATGTTTTACCAATGTTTGCCTGAGTGATCCCTGCACCATCCCTCCACCGAGGCGCCTCATCCTCCATCACTGGGAACCCTATCTACACCATCGGGATAGCTGTGGAACGCTAATCCACACTGGAAGCATTAACCTCCAGAGAGACTGAACTACACAGAAAAAGAATTCCAAAGCATGCCACAATAATAGGGTGAGGGGCCTCCGGAGAAGCTGCGGGTAAGAACTTGAGATCCATTGTAGTCTCATCCTTAATGAGACTCTGGAAGAACTACTGGATTCCTATTTGAAATGGACAGTATCATAGGGCCCTCAGCCCTAAATCAGCTGACCCCCTGCTCCTCAAGATGTGGTATGCAGAATTCACCGCTAACCTCACCAGATGATTAATGCATCAAATCCGGGCAAAAGGCCCTTGCTGATAAGATCAGAGAAGCAGAGCCAACATATTTTAGGGTTTCACCTTCCATTTGGTAGTCTCTGAAAAGCAGGCGTACCCTGCAGGTACACACAATCCAACAGACTGCCTGCCCTTTTTTTAACTGCTGGCACACTGCCGTGTGAGGTTCCTGATGGTTCTTCAACTTCAGGTTGAACCACTCCAGAACCCATAGCGATCTTAACAGAGTCGTGATGGGTTTGGCTTTAAGTTGTTTTTTTTAAAATTTTCCTCATGTGGTTTGGCTAGAATGCTAATGCTGCACTTGGTTCACACAGGGAAAGCCTGGGATTCTCTCAGACTCCTTGGTTCCTACCACTCCCCAACTATGGCCCCATAGGTGAACCTCCATTACACGGCTCCCTGGAAAAGAATTTCCAATTTTTCTTTAGTTACATGTTCTCTTAGAACCAGGCTCCCAACCCTCCCTGCCTGGCTTTAGTCTTCCTGTTTGTCACTACTTAATCTCCTCTCCCCCTCCCTCTAACTCCCAATTTACACTAAGCTTTTCCCCCCTCACGTAAGTGAGGAACCGGGGCGACGGGTGCCGCCATGGGAAGGGGCATGGTGGTGTCTGCGATTCGATATGGTGTATCGTAGGGGCACCCATAAACAGCTGTGTATGTGGTCTTGCCCTGGAGTAGGCAGATTTTGTGTGTATCATGGGTGTGGGTGGCCAGAGACTCACTCATACTGCCTCTAATGGGATCCCCATTGGGTAGCTCCATCATTATCACCATGCATTTTTGAGGGTGGAGAACAAATTGTGCAAACTGTAAGTGTGCAGTGTGTGACATATTCATGAGAGACAGTCTTCATCAATCTGGCGGACCCGGTCACTGCTCCAGCGAAGTCATTATCTTTTTTTTTGTGTGCACAGTCTTGAGCTGCAGAACTGTGGGCACTTACATTAATGGTGGTGCACGGTCCTCACTTACTCTTTTTAGTAAGTGGTTTCTTCATGCCACCAGATGCTCACACTACACTTAATAAAACCAAATATTTAGATCAAGAGACTTAATTCCCACACCAACTATCATGTAGATTAAAAAAGAAATCATATTTATTATAATCCCTGATCATACAATACAACTACATTGGAAACTAATGCACGGGAATTACCTGGTGCAATACGGTGTGGCACACGTAGTTTAAATGATTACAGATCATAAATATCAGTTTTTGTTCACAAAATATATAACATCACCAGTGGGCATCAAAGAGTCCATAATTTGCGCAGATACATGAAAAGTATTTAACTAATTCACCCTGAAGGCAATGTTGCTAATATCAGAACCAACGTAGCACACATGCCCCATGGGAAGAAAACCAGTGTGTAGGTGACAATGAAGTCTGGAGCCCCTCAGGCTCATAATTTATAAAGCATTTTTTTCTTAAAAATAAGGCCTAATCCCAAAGAAGAGCATACCGGCCAGAGGGGGCGCATACCAGTATGTCAGTGAGCTTGTTTACAATCCTTCATCCTGGTGGTAGATGTAAGGTCCCTCTACATAATCCCAAATCCTTTTTGGATCAAATTACATTAATGATATGTTATGATATAATTGTTTTCCCTTATTCCCTTCCATGGTTAAATCCATGGGCATATTCTTCTTTTAACGTCCATATTAACATCTGGGTTGTTATCATCAGTCTCTTCTCACCTTCTGTTATATAATACATTTACCTTATATACTCACCCGAGTATAAGCCGAGACCATAATTTTAACACAAAAAAAACTGGAAAAACCTATTGACTCAAGTATAAGCCGAGGGTGTAAATGCATTGGTAACACCACCCTCCCCTAGAAATAGCCAGCAGCTCAAGTAGTTATATAGCCAGTAAGCCCCCTACATTAAGCCAGCAACCCTCCTGTAGATATATGCCTTCATCCCCCCCCCTGTACCTACATATCAGTCCCTGTAGTATATAACCTGCCAGCCCCTGCAAATAAGCTGCCAGCCCCTTTAGTATATAGCCTGACCAGCCCCCTGTATATATAGCCTGCCAGCTCCTCATATATAGACCTGCCAGCTCCTGCAGTATATACGCCTGCCACGTCGTATATAGGCCACCAACTCTGATAGAATATAGCCTGCCGGCCTGTAGTATATGGCCTTCCAGGCCGCCGGGAAGTAACGCAGCCCCTGTAGTATATCCGCCAGCCTCCCCCTATAGTATATAGCAAGCCAGCCCATGTAGTATATAACCAGCAAGCCTCCTGTAATATTTAGCCTTCCTCCCCCCTGTAGTATATAGCCTGCCATTATCCTGTACACATATCCAGTCCTCTCGTAGTATATAACCTTCCAGCCCCTGTAGTTTATAGCTGCCAGCCCCCTTAGTATATAGCCTGCCACCCTGTAGATATAGCCTGCCAGCCCCTGTAGTATATAGCCCTGCCAGCGCTGTAGTATATAGCCAGCCCTGTAGTATAGTAGCCACCAGCCCTGTAGAATATATGCCTGCCGGCCCTGTAGTATATGGCCTGCCAGCCTCATGTAGAGTATAGCCAACCCCTGTAGTATATAGCCAGCCATCCCCTGTAGTATATAAGCAAGCCCGCCCATGTAGTATATAACCAGCAAGCCTCCTGCAGTATATAGCCTTCCATCCCCCTGTAGTATATAGCCTGCCAGTATCCTGTACTACATATCCAGTCCCCTGTAGTATTTAACCTTCCAGCCCCTGTAATTATAGCTGCCAGCCCCTGTAGTATATAGCCTGCCAGCCCCTGTAGTATATAGCCTGCCAGCCCCTGTAGTATATAGCCTGCAAGCTCCTGCAGTATATAGCCTGCCAGCTCCTGCAGTATATAGCCTGCCAGCCTCTGTAGTATATAGCCTTCCAGCCCCTGTAGTATATAGCCTGCAGCCCCCCTGTAGTATATAGCTTGCCAGCCCCTGTAGTATATAGCCTGCCATCCCCCTGTAGTATATAGCCTTCCACCCGTATATATAGCCGCACTGCTGTAGTATATAGCCCTGCCCAGTGCTGTAATATGCCCCATCCAGTAGAATGCCGCCGTTCCCGTATTAATAGCCTGCCAGCCCTGTATATATAGCCGCCAGCCCCTGTAGCATATAGCCTGCAAGCTCCTGCAGTATATAGCCTGCCAGCTCCTGCTGCAGTATATAGCCTGCCAGCCTCTGTAGTATATAGCCTTCCAGTCCCTGTAGTATATAGCCTGCCAGCCCCCTGTAGTATATAGCCTGCAAGCTCCTGCAGTATATGGCCTGCTATATACTACAGCCTGCCATCCCCCTGTAGTATATAGCCTTCCAGACCCTGTAGTATATAGCCTGCCAGCTGCTGTAGTATATAGCCTGCCAGCTGCTGTAGTATATAGCCACCAGTCCCCAGTAGAATATAGCCTGCCGTTCCCTGTATATTAGCCTGCCACCCCATGTAGAGTTAGCCAGCCCCTTTATATGACCAGCCCTGTAGTATATAGCCAGCCCCTGATAGTCTGTCGCCACCAGCCCCTTAGTATAGCAAGCACAGCCCATGAGTATATAGCCTGCAAGCTCCTGCAGTATATAGCCGTGCCAGCTCCTGCAGTATATAGCCTCCAGCCTCTGTATATATACCCTTCCACCCCTGGCATATTACCTGCCAGCCCCCTGTAGTATATAGCTTGCCAGCCCCTGTAGTATATAGCCGCCCATCCCCCTGTAGTATATAGCCTTCCAGACCCTGTATATATAGCCTGCCAGCTGCTGTAGTATATAGCCTGCCAGCTGCTGTAGTATATAGCCACCAGTCCCCAGTAGAATATAGCCTGCCGTTCCCTGTAGTATATAGCCTGCCAGCCCCTGTAGTATATAGCCTGCCAGCCCCTGTAGTATATAGCCTGCAAGCTCCTGCAGTATATAGCCTGCCAGCTCCTGCAGTATATAGCCTGCCAGCCTCTGTAGTATATAGCCCTTCAGCCCCTGTGTATATATCCTGCCAGCCCCCGTAGTATATAGCCTGCCATCCCCCTTAGTATATAAGCCTTCCAGCCCCTGTAGTATATAGCCTGCCAGCTGCTGTAGTAAATAGCCTGCCACTGCTGTAGTATAGCCACCAGTCCCCAGTAGAATATAGCCTGCCGTCCCTGTAGTATATAGCCTGCCAACCCCATGTAAGTATAGCCTCCCCTGTATATAATAGCCAGCCCGCTGTAGTTATATAGCCAGCCCCTGTATATAGACCATCCAGCCCCTGTAGGTATACGCCCATGTGTAGATCCAGGCACCCATGTACGTATATAGCCTGCCAGCCCCTGAGTATATAGCCTTCAGACTCCTGTAGTATTTAGCCTGCCAGCCGCTAAGTATTAGTAGCCAAGCCCCTGTGTATATAGCCTGCCAGCCCATATCGTATATAGCCAGCCACCCCCTGTAGTATATAGCCTGCCAACCCTTGTAGTATATAGCCTGCCAGCCCCTGTAGAATATAGCCAGCAAGCCTCCTGTGGTATATAGCCAGCAAGCCCCCTGTAGTATATAGCCTGCCTTCCCCCTGTAGTATATAGCCAGTCCCCTGTAGTATATAGCCTGCCAAACCCTTTAGTATATAGCCTGCCAGTCCTTTTAGTATATAGCCTGCCAGCCCTTGTAATAAATAGCCAGCCAGTCCCCTGAAAAACTCATCTTATACTCAAGCATATATGGTAATTTTCAGGGTTCAGGGTCAGTGAACCACCTAGACCACCGCAGACGATGGTACTAGCCGACACCTGGGACCGGAATCACCAGAGCCTGCCGCAAAGTGGGATGGTCTTGCTGTGGCAGGGTCACAAGGACAACACTGGGAAGCTTTCTCTGCGGCTAATGATCTTTATGGTAAACCCGGAAGTGCCAGCGGCAATCAGTGATGCACTAGCCCTTTAAATCCAAGAGTGCCGGCGCGCGCCCTAGGGAGCAGGGACACATGTGCAGGGGCGGTAGCAACAGCGTGGAGTGGTAAATGAGGGCATAGAGGCGCAGCGCCATTGAGAGGGGCAAGGATGAAGAGGGACATGGATCGCGGGGGCACCCGAGACAGTAAAACTTATACGAAAGTATCTCCTAGAATTACAGAATAGACAATATAAGAGTCACGTTGGGCTTTGCAAAGCCAAAGTGAAATAAACATATTTAGGAATGTGGTCCCTGGGATACATACACAATCTGTCTGCTCCTATAAGGTGTAACCTTTATTTGAGATAATTTTTTCTATTGTGTGTGTGTGTAGGGGGGATATTGTGACCAATTTTCTAATGTACTTTATTTACAAATTTTTCTTAGTTTTGAAAAAAAATATGAATCTCCTCGCACCCATAGAGATGTGTATCCAGCCTGCACAGCGTGTGTCTATGGAGGCTGCATGAGCTCACATCTCATCTCCCTGCTCGGGCAGTGAGGATTAACCCCTTCACTTTCACTTTGATGTTTGAATATACTGCTCATACAATACTACAGCCAGAGAGAGGGCAGAAAGGGTTAACACTGACAGCAGATTTGCCCTAGAAAATAACATTGTAACTAAGGGGCACATTACCGTCTGTTTCTTTACAAACTAAGGAAAATTTCTTATTGAAATACTATATATTATAAAAATGTTCACAACACCAACAACCCCCCAACCCAACACACACACAATATCATAAATCATCTGCAATGACGGTTGTAAGACCCAGTTACTCATTGGACGTATTTCCTCCAGTTGGCGGAGCTCCAGCTGCGTTCCAGGAAGTGACCCTGTAACAGGAAGTGACCTTGGAATAGAAAGTGACTTTGGAATAGAAAGTGAAAGTGTCTGTACAGTGCAGAGCTGTAACTTATTCCTACTATAGAGACCCCATCAATAATGAGACGGAGGGACAGGATCCAATAACAGGGTGAAGACAAGAGGCGACATTTACTGTACAGAAGATAAAGAAGAATAACGGGAGAAGATAAGAACTTCAGGAACAGGTTCTGCTACATTCTTATCATTGTACATGTCTTTACCTTCTCCTCTGATAAGTTGTGTCTTACACGTCGTCCTTTCTGCTTCTGTATTAGTCCACAATCTCCTCACATTCCATGAGATCCATCAGTTCTAGTGCAGTCCCAGTGTATGTGATCGTATTCCTGGTCTGACCGCACCCGATCCCAGAGGAAGCTGCAGGGTTTATAGTCTATGTCCATTACTGAATCCCACTCTGCAGACTCCAGGAGTAATGTGACTGTGGAGAATACACCACGATGTACAGAACAAGACGCTCTAACTAAAATAAAATAATTTGTATGCTCACAATTGTATGTTCCTTGTAAATTAAGCATAGACACAACTATCCCCTTATATTTTCCTATAAATTAGGTAGGTACAGATAGCACTGTTTCCATGTTTTTCTCCTGTGAATGAGGTAGGTACAGGTAAATTATGCAAATACATTTTCGAGGATGGCATAAGGAAAACCACGCCTCTTTTTGCTACCTTGTAAGGCAGCTCCCTTGACATCAAGCATAACCTCCAGGAAGCCTAATGACATGATGTGGCATTTTGGCTATAAGTCTCCATACACCTATAAGGCGGCCTTAATTGGCAAAATCTCCATAAGGAGAACTTTTACTTCCTGACCCTAGTCAATAGCCTCTGACTCAGCCAAACCAGATCCCTATGCTGTACTGAGGAGACCTAATCAGGTCAAAACATTGTACAGCGCTGTCTACAGTTGGGAATCTATTCCTTTTGGAGTAGACTACTTTGGTTTTAATCCAGCCTCATGTCATTAGGCTTCCTGAAGTTCATGCTTGATGTCAAGGGAGCTGCCTTATAAGGTAGATAAAAGAGGCGTTTCTGCCTTCAATCATATTTTGAGAATGGAATAGTTGAAGAGAATGAATAGAGTTGAAGGCAAAAGAGGGGATCACCCTCTTTCATCACCTGGGTTTCAGCCAAATGCTACCATAAATGAAATTCCCCTGCTCACTTCTCTTTTCTCTCTAATCTCCCCCTATCTTTGCTCTGATCCACCCATCATCTCCCATTAATCTCTAGGTTCTATCCCACTCCTACCTCTTTGATTGTTTATGATTGTTTAGCCTTTTCTTGTGGGCCTGGATGAAGCCGGGACCCAGAATACCGGAGTGGCTGGCAGTTGCGGCCTAGCCATGCTGATGTCACAGTACTTGGTATGGGGACTGGATGGTTGTCCTACTGCCTGGCAGGTCTCCAGCAGGTGGTGTGTGCAAGAAATAAGGAGGGAGAGGCTGATGCAATGGTTTCTCCCTGGGGCAACCCCTGGGGTGTCTGTGGGATGAATCCCTGGGTGACCGATGGGGAAGCCCATGGTGGTAGTTAGCGAATCTACAGATCAGACGGAGGCAACGTTGTGCAAATCAACTCACAGTTCTTTATTCAACAGCAGGCAACGGGCAAAACTGGTAACAGCAGATTCCTTACGCTGGAAAGGTCATGCAGAGCCAGTCTGCAGGAAAGGTGCACGCAGCCTGATAGTAGATGCAGGCTGGGCTGGTTCAGAGGGAATTGAGTCCAAATGGTGGCAGCTGCAGTTTGGGGCTTAAGTCTCCGGACTTGCTCTGTGTGCCAGGCAGTAGGCCTGAGGCATAAGAAGTTCCTGGGATTAGTGGCTGTGGCAGCACTGAAGATGTGCTGTTCACTCCCCTTACTGAAACAGATCATGTGATCTCACCCAACTGGGATTTTTAAATGTTGTGCACAGTCCGACTCAGCACTGGAACGACCCCTTCAGTGCGTAAATTTGTGTTGCATGAAGAATAGTGCAGCCGCGCCACAAAATGGTCACATGCAACACCTATGTGACGCAGGCACTTCTTACATGCAGTAGATGTGCAAGCAGTTTGCACAGAAAATATGCAAAGTCTGACAGAAAACTGGTGCAGAGCCCTTAGTTGACAACTCACAGTTGTGTTTGGGGTCATTATCACGTTGGATACTGCCCTGCGGCACAGTTTCCGAAATGAGGGGATACAATCATGCTCTGCTTCAGTATGTCACACTACATGTTGGCATTCATGCTTCCCTTTATATTGCTGAACCATTCCCACCACCATGTTCGACTGTCGACAAACTGTTTGTGGGTTTTCTGTACATCATGTTAAGAAGAGGCTTCCTAGAATCTTCATACTTCGTTGTACAGAGCTGAGGGTGGTGTCATTTTTTGCGACTTTTGATGATGTTTTCAATGCTTGTACTTTTAGGACTGTGCGACCTTTAGATCACTTTTTTATATTTTTCAAAATGGTAAAAAAGTGCCATTTTCGAATTTGGGCGCTATTTTCCTATACGGGGTTAAACGCAGTGACAAACACGTTATTATATTTTGATAGATCAGGCATTTTCGGATGTGGCGATACCTAATGTGTTTATGATTGTTACTGTTTATTTATATTTATATCAGTTCTAGGGAAAGGGGGGTGATTCGAATTTTTAGGTTTTTATATTATAATTTTTTTTTAACTTTTGAACCCTAGGTTGTCTGATCAATCCTATCATATACTGCCATACTACAGTATGGCAGTATATGGGGATTTTCCTCCTCATTCATTACAACGTGCAATATGCAGCAAAGACTTACCGGCTATGGAGAGGGCTCAGCCCTCTTCACGCATCGGGACCAGACACGCGCTGTGAATACACAGCGGGCAGTCGGGAACTAGTTAATTGATGAGGAAAAGCTGCTACTGGACATTTCAATAATGAGGGGAGGCTGCTGGACATGTTATTAAAGACTAGTGGCTGCATTTCCATCCTAGGCTTATACTCAATAAGTTTTCCCAGTTTTTTGGCGATAAAATTAGGTGCCATGGCCTATATCAGGCCGGCTTATACTCAAGTTTTTACGGTGATCAAAAAATATTTCAGAATTAAGTGACATTGGTGAGATACCGTAAACACCGTAATGTCTTTCTGTGCATCAAGGTCATTGATATATAGTTGGAGGGGGGGGGGGGCACATCTGCAACCCACACAGATGAGATATATAGCCCAGACTCAAAGAAGATGCAGTTTTAAAAAGCTGATAAGCATTGGATGCTGCCACCACCACAATCTATCATAAATTATATTATCATAAATTCATTTTGATGATCCGAATATAATCTATCTTTCATCTTATAAATCTTTCATTTTCTCAGAGGGAGAAGAGATCTCACAAATCCAAAAATTTGTCTACTTCATATATCAGGATGGGGCTGACATTACAGGAGGTCCTGGTGAAGGCTCTGAAGAAGCTGGAGGACCCAAGTTTCCAGAGATTCTTAGAGGAGCTGAGTGTCTGGGAAGTCAGGGATCAATATACAAATATATCAGATGAGTTGAAAGGGAAAAATCGGGAAGATGTCGCTGGTCTGATTATTAAGTACTTTAACACTTCCTACGGGGCTGAGGTGACCCTTGATGTCTTAGAGGTCATAAATGAGAAGAATGTCTGGGAGGAGCTCCAGTGTGACCTG
>WNYA01000469.1:21618-43490 GCA_019512145.1 Engystomops pustulosus | reverse complement strand
TGACATTACAGGAGGTCCTGGTGAAGGCTCTGAAGAAGCTGGAGGACCCAAGTTTCCAGAGATTCTTAGAGGAGCTGAGTGTCTGGGAAGTCAGGGATCAATATACAAATATATCAGATGAGTTGAAAGGGAAAAATCGGGAAGATGTCGCTGGTCTGATTATTAAGTACTTTAACACTTCCTACGGGGCTGAGGTGACCCTTGATGTCTTAGAGGTCATAAATGAGAAGAATGTCTGGGAGGAGCTCCAGTGTGACCTGAGAGAAGGTAAGACATGATCTTCTACATCACTCGGCTATATTATGTCATCATTATGTAGAAGCCGAGGTTCTCCCTGTGATGCTACAAGTTTTTTGTTGTTAGACCCACAAAATCCGGGATTTGATCGCTGGACAAAAGTTAACAAGTATTATTTTAGCTCTAAATTTAATGGGAGCTTTTTATTTTACTGTAGAGAAATTATGAATAAAATATAAGTCCAAAGTATAAGGATGCATTGTCTGACATACAGTCATGTGTTGGTCTATGAAATTATATTTATCTATATAGATGAATACTGTATCCCTCACAGCTGCAGGTTTATCCTGAGCCTCCAATACTTCTCCGTATAATCCCATTACTACTTCTGACATTAAAAGGTAGATGATGCGGAGGAGGTGGATGTGTATCATAAATCTCAGTGCAGAGAGTACGAGGGCGGTTCAATAAGTACCCGTGTTAGAAATGAAGACACCATTTTTTAATTTTTTTTTTATTTTTCAACATAGTCCCCTTTTAGAAAGATACACTTCTCCCAACGTTCCTGCCGTTTTTTTTACCCCTCCATAAAATAGGATTTGTTGAACTCCATAATACGCCTCTGTCTCGCCGATGACTTCCTCGTTTGAGCTAACTTTTTTTCCCGCAAGCTATTTCTACATGTTAGGGAACAAGAAAAAGTTGCAGGGAGCCAGATCAGCAGAATATGCTGGGGTGCGGCAGCAACTCATAATGCAATTCATGCAGTTTGGCGGCGGAAACTCCAATTGAATGTGCTGGTGCGTTATCATGGTGAAACAACACCTTCTTTTTCGCCAATTGCGGCCGAGTCTCCTTCATTTTTTCGTCTAAGCGGTCCAATAACTCACTGTAGTATTGTCAAGTGATCGTCCTTCCTTTTTCTAAAAAATCCATGAGAATGATTCCGTTGGCACCCAAAAAATCATCGCCAAGACCTTTCCGGCCAATGGGACCACCTTCGCCTGCTTTGGAGTAGAGTAACCGGGAGAAACCCATTGTTTTGATTGTTGCTTAGTTTCTGGTGTGTAATGATAAATCCAGGCTTCATCAACGGTGACAACTCGGCGCAAAACTCCTTCGGATCTCACTAAATTGCTCCAAACACTGCTTCCAAGATACCAGCCGCATCGGGTTGTTGTCCACCGTGAGCAATTGTGGCACCCATCAGGCCGATGAATTTGTTCATCGCCAACTTATCATGTAAAATATTAATTGCTGTCGACGCACCTACGGCCTCTGCTACTTCGCGCACTTTCATTCATCGTCCAGCGACTATCATGTCGTGGACTTCCTCGGTAACCACGTCTGCCGGGCGTCCTGGTCGATACTCATCAAAAACAGATGTTCGTCCATGTTTAAATTCATTGAACCAATATCTAACTGTGGTCATAGATGGCGAAGTGTCCCCATAAACAGCAGCCAACTTTGCTTTTATCTCCTTGCATTTTTTCCCATACAAAAACAAAAAGCGAATTACCGGACGATGCTGCGCTTTTTCCATCTTAGCGAAAATCACAAAACACGTCTTACTCAAATGTCTGCCAAATCCAAACTAACCAATCAATCAGTCTGCATTTTGTTTTGCCGTCTTTTGATAGATGGCAGCACACAATGATAACACCAACTTCCCTCAGGAACGCCCTCTGATGTTGTTTGGGAAATTTACAATAATCAGACTACCAGGATTCAGAGAAGGACAGAATGTGGGGATTATGTCTTTCCCTTTCTTATGGGCTCAGGGCATCTTTATGTGATATAATTCCTGCAGCTACACTAGGATGTATGTCCCAGTAGTATATATACTGTCTATGCTCTACCGTGTAGTCTGTACACACATGTTTTCATGTACATAAACCTCTAGATTACTTATTCTGACTCACATACAGATATTCTGATTTAATATTATTTTCGGGTTGTATATTTGCAGTGGATATTTCAGGTCTTGGACTCGGAACTTCATTGTTAACAGGTAAGAAATTATAGTCACAAATATGTGAACGTTTATGGATGAATCATTATCATAGTTATTATAGGTGAAGCCTCAGTACTTGCTTTATAAATGACATTTATCATCTTTTTATCCACTTTTACCCTGTTACAGAATGTTCCCGTTTAGTCATGTCTGTACTCCCCTTACTGCCTGCTCCTGCCAGCTATCCCCTTACTGTCTGCTCCTGCCAGCTATCCCCTTACTGTCTGCTCCTACCAGCGATCCCCTTACTGTCTGCTCCTACCAGCGATCCCCTTACTGCCTGCTCCTGCCAGCTATCCCCTTACTGTCTGTTCCTGCCAGCGATCCCCTTACTTCCTGGTCCTGCCTGCACTCCCCTTACTGTCTGCTCCTGCCAGCGATTCCCTTACTGTCTGTTCCTGCCAGCGATCCCCTTACTTCCTGGTCCTGCCTGCACTCTTCTTACTGCTTGCTCTTGCCTGCAATCCCTTTACTGCCTGCTCCTGCCTGCACTGACCTTACTACCTGGTCCCGTGTGCACTCCCCTTACTGCCTGGTCCTTCTGGCACTCCCCTTACTACCTGGTCCTACCTGCACTCCCCTTACTGCCTGCTCCTGCGTGCACTCCCCTTACTGCCTGGTCCTGCGTGCACTCTTCTTACTGCCTGGTCCTGTCTCCACTCCCCTTACTATCTGGTCCTGCTTTCACTGCCCTTAATACCTGGTCCTGCCTGTTTCAAATAAATGTTGGGAAAAATTACAATTTTTCTCAGTTACAATTATTTTTTTACATACATATTGAGAACAACAGAACTGAGCATGAATAGTATATAAAATATAGGGAATATCTTGTACATGTTACACTGTTATGTCTTCCCTCACTCTACAGACAAGGTCCACTTTACTGACGATCACCGATCTGAACTAATTGTAAGGATAACAGATGTAGATCCAGTTCTAAATGATCTCCGGGACCAAAATCTCCTGACCCATGAACAATACGAGGATCTGATGAGGAGGACCACGACCCAGGAGAAGATGAGAGAGCTGTGTGATATTATCCATCACTGGGAGGATGCGGGGAAGTACTCGGCTTATACAGTTATTCAAAATCACAACAAAGACGTCATAGAAGACTTAGAAGAAGAGGAGTGGAGGAAGAAAAATCCTTGGCCATTTGCCTGTGGTGAGTCCAGAACATTATTTGTCTGTACTGTCTCTAGATATAAACCAGGGGCCGGTGGACTGGGATATAACTTTGGCCGGTGGGATATAAAATTGATCTCAATTTATCAGAAAAATAACTTGCAATGATCCCTATGGTAATGTCTGGCTCAGCTCAACATAACCCTTTTCTAAACATTCCTATAAACTAACCACGTAGTGATGGCAGAGGTTTGGTGTCTGTGCCCGTGTGTCCTCAAAGATGAAGCGTGGTGACAATTACTACCTTGACTCTACCGTAACAGCTGAGATCAAAGAAAGATCTTATCCCAACTGTTTAATCCATTTATTGAATTTAAATTGAATTTGACTTCATTTAATCCCAAAGATTAGTAACTGTGACATCATAGATTTTCTGCCCCCCCCCCCATAGGCCACGGAAATCTCTAAAACCCTGATTATTGCTCTGATTCACTCGGTCTAGGCTTCTGTAAGTCCCTACTAATCGTTCTCCATTCTACTCTGAATGCAGCAGCCAGACTTGTCTCCCAATCCAGAACTTAGGGTCAGACAGTAGGTGTTCTTCTTATGGAGAGATTGCCAATTAAGTCCACCTTAAAGGCATGTGGAGACTTAAAGCTGGAATCCAGAACTTACACAGATGCCTCCCGTCTCCAGTTGCTCATCTCCTTCCAAATTCAATTGAAACTACTACATCCACAAAGTTCTGCACGGTACTGTACCTACCTGTCTCTCTTCCCTCACCTCCGTCTATCGACCAACACTTTTTCTACGATCTGCCAACAATCTTTAACCAGAATATCCCACTCTAATCTCTTGGACTAGATCTCTTGGAGCTGCACCTATTCCCTGAAATACTCTTCCTCTTACTATCAGACTTCTACACAATCTCCAAATTTTCAAATATGCCCTAAAAACAATCTCTTCAGGCAGATCTATCAAATTCACTGACTTTATGTTACTTTTACTCTCTTTAACCTCATCTACTTTTATCTCACTAAAATACTAGCCACCCCAGGTAGTGTAAAGTATTTTTCAGACTATAAAGGCTCACTGGAGTATAAGGCGCACCATCAATAAATGCCTGCTAAAATGTCTAGGTTCATATATAAGGTGCACTGGACTATAAGGCGCACCTGATTAAAAGGACGATTGACCAGCAGGTGGCAGACCTGTGCACAGTTCAAGGCAGCTGTTGTCTGTAAGTACGGTTCATGTATAAGGCGCACCGGACTATAAGGCGCACCTTTGATTTCTGAGAAAATCAAAGGATTTTTTTGTGCGCCTTATAGTCCGAAAAATACGGTATGACATGTAGTTCAAACCATTGCCTTTTAATGTAAATTCTTAACCAATCACCCTATATCCTCTGAAATCCAAAACTATAGGGTAAGGGGGAGTGTCACACTAGACGCCCATATCTTGGGATTTATTGTAATTAGAATGAGATTACAGAAGAGAACCAGAGCTACTGATCCAGAGATATTGACATAGTTGGGAATGCAGCTGCAGATAAAGATCCAACTATCAAAGATTTTTTTTTTAACTGGATTTATCTCCGGTTCTGTAGCTCCAAAAAAAAAAAAAAAAGAAACAAGTTAGGGTGAGGCTTATAGTGAGGGTTATAGATCAATTTCCAGGACAATCTGGACAGATCTGGACAACATTGGTAAAGATCTATTCAATTCAGAGCGAAAAATTCAACAAAGTTTATATGGAAGATTTACTTATCTCTTCATATGGTCTTAATATAAATGCCGCTTCATATCCCTGAAACCGCCGCCCTAGGCCCCGCCCTAACACGCCCACTGGTCTTGGGGATGGAGTAAGGGTGCAACCAATCGCAATTCCTGACTGTGTACCAGAAATTGCAGATTTTTCATCCCTTGTGTACAAGGAAAATGCAATACAAGACAAGACAAGGGCCCGTAAATGTGACCTTACATGAATGCTAAATACTTACTGATCCCTATCAGAATGGTTCCTCTTCACACCACATTAAGGACCAGTTCACATACAATATTATGTCTTCAGTTATTGTAAGCCAACGCAAGCTGTGGATGAGCAGATATAACAGGTACAAGTCTTCCACTATTCTTTTCCTATCTCTGGTCGCCTCTCCTGATTTTGGCTCACAATACCTGATGCAAATAACTGAAGACAGAACAGAGATGTGAACTGGACCTAACATGGTCCACATTCGATTTGTCCAAAAAAATCTGTTGTTCTTATGCCCATAGACATTGTCTACTTCTCTCTTCTCTGAATTCTAGGTAGAGATCACTTTGTGAACAGACAAAGATTGAAGCTGATGAAATATATAACAGAAGTGAATGCGGTTATAGATGATCTCTGTTCCCACCATCTACTGACCAGAAGACAATCTACAGATCTACAAGAAATGGCCAGACCTGAAGATAAGATGAAACTTCTCCTAGAAATATTCCAGGATGAGTCTGAATCTGTAAAGGATCAATTCTACATTTCTCTCTGGAGACACAACTACAAAGTCATCAACCACCTGGAAAAAACAGTTAATAGATCTGCAGCATCTTCTCTTATACGCCCTGGTAGAACCTTCAAGTTAATCTTTCTGTAGTAGTAATCAAAATTATTCACCACTCGTTTAAAGTATTATTTCTAATCTCTTTCCACAGGATAGGGGATAAAATCTGATCATCACGACTTCTGAGACCCTAAAAGATCACTTAGGGGTCCCATACTACATACTTCAATAAAGCAGCGAGTCATGCCTCCATCCTGCCGCTCCATACAATATTACTGGAGTGTCGAAAAATTGGCGAGTTCAGTGCTTAAATATCTCGGCACTACCGTTCACTGGGTAGGAGGTAGCCAAGTGCTGTGCCAGTTTCTGACTCCTCCCATAGAATTGAATGGAGTAGCAGGATGCATTATGGGTCTTCAGCATTGTTCAGAATTTGTTCAAGGGAGCCTACCAAGTATAAAAGTAGATTGGGTGGTAGGTGCATCTATAGGACATGCGGATAGCCCTTTTAAAGTCCCTAATATATACATTTTTTAAAAAGAGGCTACTGGGGTGTGGAGTAGCCGGAGCTGAGACTTCATATTGCGGCCACTCCATGCCCCAGTAGCCTCTTTGACCCTCCTACCAGATGTCTTTGGCGCGCAGCTCTGGCTTCGGAGCAGTGGACGCGCAGCTGCGGGCCTGTTGTTCTGCACATGCGCAGATGGCAGGTTTCTTGGATGAGCACCCGCCGAAGACATCTGGTAGGGGGGTCAAAGAGGCTACTGGGGCATTTATGTAACGGATTTGTGAATACAATTTGAATGGAAGTTTAGCGTAATGTTAACACAAGGTGTGAACATAGTGGGGCTCATTTACTAATGAGCACTCACACATGTTAACGTATATGTGGTGTAAACAATTTGTTCATACTACGTTCATGAAACCATTCATATTTAATTCAATGTAAATATAAGCAAAATGTGTGAACATAGTCTAACATTGCAGTTACATAGCATTTATGTAATTATGCTTTAAGTCAGCACAATGTAAATGTAATGTAAGTGCATAAACGCAGCCGAACATTGTGTTCACATTGCTCTTATGTAAAAACGCTAATTCACACTGTGGTTTAAATCATTGCAGTTATAATTCAGTTAATCTTTGTTAACTTGAAATAAACGCAACATACACCCGGGCTCCAGGTTAAAGGGTTATATTCTAGCCTGGAGGGGTATATTAGTGATGTGTCATTTGCAAACGAGCCGGCACAAAGAGCCGGCTCTTGTTTGCAAACGATGGGAGCTGGCTCCCCTCAGAGAGCCCATGGCTCCCTTAAACCCGCCCCTAACCGACTCACCATGCCCCCTTTAACCCAAGTCAGTGGGGTGACTGACTGGCCTGCGGCTCCCTATTATATATCTAATAGGGAGCCGTTCAGGAGCCAGAAGAGCCGTCTCTTCTTAGTGAGCGTAGCCTAATGAGCCAGCTCCCTAAGAAGAGCCGCAATTCCCATCACTAGGGTATACTCTGGTCTATGCTACTTTATACTCCCGGGTATCCTCTGGTCTAGGCCAAACTATAACCGCTATAACCTAGGACAGGTTTATTGTGGCCTACAAAGTCCACAGCAGTCAAAAAGAAGGCCGGCTATTCACAATACAGGTCTAGACACAATTATAGTGGGGGGCATTGATGTAAATTAGTCCAACTCCTACTCTCCTTCATAGAAAACTTAGTCTGATTACTATATGATGAAGAATCAGGAATTGTAATAAATCTGGTGCAGTGTAAGACGGTATAGTCTACCATTACCTTATGACACTATTGTAAAGGAACCTGTCAGCACAAATTTACTCAATATATCACTATGAATTTCTCGTGAAGCCTCTTCATGTTTCCTTCATGGCCCAGTGTGGTGGCATCACTCAGAAAATCTACTTTGAAGTGAGATGTAAATTGGCTGTAAAGCGTCACAGAGGAGGAGAGTTTAGATCTGTGGTCAGGATCTCCCGAGCTCTAAACACCCCTCTGCTGCGATTGACATCTTTGTGTCCATGGATATCACTAACAAGGTCTCTCGAAGACATTCATCACAGCAATATGGACGATGTGACTTCAATGCTGAGATCTCCTCCTCACCTAAATTTATACAACCCTTTACCTTTCACCTGATTAATTTTCTGTATGATGCCACTTAATTGGGCCACTAAAACCTTGATCTGGTAAGTATTAAACTTCTTGACAACATATCGGTGGTTTATAAGTCAATTTCTGCAACAGTTTCCCTTTAAATTACAAGGTGTTACAAAAACATAAACTTCTAACTTCTAATACTTTTTTATTTATGTTACGTCCCTCAGAGGGTTCTTTCCCACGTATGTTCGCGCCTCAAGGGGCATCATTTGATGATTACAGTTGGAGTTGGATCTCATCGGACACAAAGAATGTGACAATCTTAGGAAAACTCCAGCTTGACCCAAGGAAAGGTAACGTTTGATCATCTATATTGGACGGCTATAGTTCAGTTGGCTTAAAATAGGGACCACAACTCTACCTTAATTGTATATGTTTCCCAGGACTTCTGGCATCATTAAATATTGTAAGCTGTGCCGAAAGTCCTAAGGCAATTAATGGAACAAAATATTTGACAACCATGATTACACAGAATGAGTTAATGCCAAAACATGGGGGTCTCAGGGGGGAAGACTGGTTAATAAAACCCTCATTTAACCTCAATGACTGGCACTTTATTAAGATAACCAGTCACAGCTTTATAGACTTCTTTTTTAGCATCAATTAAAACCACCTCAAACACTTGTAAAACAATTTTAGCACCAAAACCTTAATGCACCAAATAACTGTATTATGACCAAGTGAACTCCCAGCTAGCAAGTGGGCCAGCCAAGCAAAACTGCACTTCTGTTCCTCCTTCCACCACCAGTACCTCCATGTACTTCTACAAGGAGCGCCAACCACCACCAGGGTGGAGCAAGAATAAGGCTTGATCCACACTATCCTTTAAACCTAAAAGGAAAATATCCAAACCTATGTCATTCAGGTGTACCCCATCAGGCCTCATTAAGTAACCATGCACCAAGCTATCTCTATGGCACCAACAATCATGGCACTTTTCCAGACTACCTGAGAAACAGAATTTACCAAGATAACCTCTGGATACTAGGCCAACATTTGATAAACTTCAGTGAGCATGAGGTTTTATAACTTTGTAAAGTTAAAACTTAACTCATTCCCCCAGTATGAACTATTAGTAGCACCAGCCCAAACATGGATCTATTTATCTCCACCACTTCAAGTAACACTTTGACCCACATAAGTCCCAGAATTACTCTCCTAAAGATGTCTACCTGCTGCAAACCCTGATGCCTTCCCCCAGCCAACAAGAAGCCCACAGGCCTGCCTGAAACATATAAGAATGGTAAAGATGCCAAAACATTGGTTGAGGGCATGAAGATCCTGATACTGCGGCTAAATTGATGGAGCAGGAATGACCTCACCATAGCCATTAAGTGTGGATCAGGTTCCAAGGGGAGGAGCATGTGAGCGGACGTGACTTTACGCCGCTCTCTCCCCCTTGGAGCTGTGGCAGGCGCGAAAATCCTTTGCAAGCCAAAACAAGCCATGCCACGTGGAAGGATCAGTGAAACCGAGCAGCGAGGCCGGATCCCGAACACAGACTGCTAAGTGCCTGTGGGGAACACAACTATCCGCTGGAGCTTTTCTGTCCCAAGATTCTGGAGGTCCGTGAGATTAAAGATGTACCAAGTCCACACTGCAGTGCAGGAGAAGCGTTCAGCGTCCGACATCGGAGGCGGGGAAGCTTATCCGGACTGAGGAGTGGAGGTGCGTTGCTTATCTGGACCTCGGGGAACAAAGTGGAGGAGCGACTAGGATTTATGACAGAAGACCATATTGGCGGTGCGGGAGAACTGTGACATTCATCTCCTCGACCAGGAAGAAGATAAGTGTGCTGAAATATCTCTTTACTGTTGACTTTCCTACTTGTCTCCTTAGCCACTTAACATCCTTCCCGGAGATATTCTATAGCGTATTGCCTTCTCTCTGTATGTGTATCAGAGGAGCTGACTTTTTTTTTTCTATTACGTTCACCGGAGCCCTGTGCTTGGGCAATAAATCAAACAGGGTTGAACATAAGCACAAAAAGTACATAAATCAGTCCTAGTGCCAGGTCGGTGACCTATGTAGTTGCAACCTCAGCGCGCTACAATTCTTGGACATCTCTTGTTCACGCTGGAATAGAGTTGTGTAGTGAGCGTTGACCTTGAGAGCTTAAAAGTGGCTATTTAATTTGTCTCAAAAACATATCACAAGGGTTTTATTTACTGCGAAATTTGCAAGTGTGTTATAATGACGAAGGCTAATATGAAAAAATCCAAAGGGCCGGTTGTGACTCCTAACCCCTCTCCCAACAAAACTCCAAAGAATGTAAACAGATATGATAAATTACGAGAAACAACAGCAGCTAAGCTAGATAAGTTTGCTCTGACACCTAAATCTAATAAATACTCAGATGATATGGTAAAGAAAAATAACAGTGAGCAGGACATAGGTATGGATCCCACGATAGAGCACTGTAACCAAACACAGGCTGGGGAAAAGAGCAGGAAGAGGCGACAAATAGAGATGGATCAAGAAGTAGGCGCAGAGGGACAGGATATACCCCGGGAAGTCCCTGATGAGGGTTTTAAAGAATTAGTAGGACAAACACTGGAGGGTACACCGTCATTAAATGAGATTATGGCAGCCATATTAAAAGGCAATGGTGCAGTTGTGGAACTAGCAAAACAGATAGGGGCATTTAAAGAGGAACTGGTCCTTATTAGAACGGATATGCAAAAACAGGAGTCCAGGATCGAACATGCTGAGACCAGGATATCTGACCTGGAGGACTCAGTACACCGTTTAAGGGAAGAGGTTAAAGATATGGATAGCATGGCCAAAAGTAACAAAATCAAATTGCTGGATCTAGAAAATAGGTCTAGGCGATCCAACATCAGATGTGCTGGTTTCCCAGAAAAGGTGGAAGGGGATCGCCCGGTGGCGTTTATACAAGAGTGGCTTTTAGGCAGATTTGGGAAAGAGAATTTTGAGTTGGCGTCCATAGTTGAAAGGGCTCATCGAGTCCCAGCTAAAACTCCACCTGTGGGCGGAAACTCTAGGATTCTTTTGATAAAAATGTTATTGTCCCGGGATAGGGACAAGATATTACAATTAGCACGTCAGAAAGGGGAAATAGAATATAGTGGACATACTATTAAATTGTTTCCTGACTTTGCATTTGAGACGCAGCAAAAAAGAAGGACATTTGCTGAGGTTAAAAAAAAATTGAGAGATAAGAATGTGCAATATTCTATGTTTTTTCCCGCAAAACTGCGCATTGTTTGGAATAATAAGTCTCTGTTCTTTGAGGATCCTGAGAAAGTGCATGCATGGATAACCCAAAATGTACAATAAGTAAGGGCTGATTATATGTAAATCTCTATGTGCTGGCGCGGCTCAGCGTGGGTGGGGGGGAGAGTATGTCTAGTATAGAAGGGAAATTGATTGGCAGCAGTTTCTCTATGGGATGTTTCAGGGTTGGGTTTTTTTTTGTTTTTTTTTTTATTTTTTTATTTTTTTTTTTATTTTGGGTGTTTCCTTGCTCCTCTCTTCTCTCTTGTATGAAGAGCTTTATGTATATAGTGGGACGAATAGTGTATTCAAATGAAGAATAGCAATAACCAAATTAAAATATTATCATGGAATGTCCGTGGGTTAGGGACTAGAATTAAACGAATAAAGGTATTTGATCTTATAAATAGAAATAACCCTGACATTATAGCTCTACAGGAGACGCATTTAATCCGGGATAATGCGTCGACGTTTAGACAAAGATGGTTTGGTACTGTATATCATTCATGCAACTCATCATACTCACGTGGAGTGATGATAGCGTTCCATAAGAGAGTAAAATTTCAAGAAATATCTGTGAAATATGACATGGAGGGACGATATATATTTTTGTATTGTACTATCCAGGGTAGCAAATGGGTCATCGCTAATGTATATATACCCCCACCTTTTACTCCGCAGGTACTGTATGATTTACATGAATTTATGCTAAATATTGAAGATACTCCTTTGTTGGTAATTGGGGATTTCAATGCAGTTATGGATCCCAACAGGGATGTACACAGAGTGACAAAACCTATAAATGGGAACAGTAGATATACTAGGTTACATCGTGTAAGCACAGAGTTTGGTTGGCAAGAGGCATGGAGAATAAAGCACCCGGAGGTGCAGGAGTTCTCGTGTTATTCTAAAACACATAAGGTTTTTTCAAGAATAGATATGACATTCACAAACGTAATGGGGCTACATTATGTTCTTAAAGTGGAATATGGAACTAGAGGAATATCGGACCATACTCCATGCATCACTGTAATCACAACTAAAAATGAATTTTTAGGATATAATTTTCGGATTGCTCCTATCTGGGTGGAGAGTTTGAATAACTTTGATAAAATGACCAGGCAGATTAAAGAATTTTTTGGAATGAATGAGGGCACAGTTAGCACGGCTTTATTATGGGATGCAAGTAAATCACATGTTCGGGGCTTATACAAATCAGAGATTGTAGGGTATAGAAGAAACATGAAAAAAAAAATAGAAGAAATAGAGGGTAAGGTAAAGCACAAGGAAAAATTATACAGGGATAGTCCCAGTGAGGAAAATAGATTAGAGTGGGAAAGGGAAGTGAGTAGATATAATGATATAAATCACATTCAAGCTTCAAGGAAATTATTTTTTCAGACACATAGATATCACACGGAGGCTAACAGACCAGGAAAGATGTTGGCCAACATGATAAAAAATCAAAAGGATAGGAACCACATAAATGTTATAGAAAAAGATGAAGATAGGAGGGTCTATGACACAGAGGGTATTTTGGAGTGTTTTGTGGAGCACTTCCAGGAAACTTACACTTCCGGTTTGGAGATGACGACACATGATATTGGTGAATATTTACAGGGAATAAACCTACCTAAATTATCAACAATAGAGAGAGAGATGCTAGAAGCACCCATAACAAGGGAGGAAGTAACAACAATATTAACTCAAATGCCCCATGAGAAAGCCCCGGGACCAGACGGGATTCCGGCTGAATTCTATAACAAATATAGGGATATTTTGGTGGAACGCATGATACAGGTATGGGAAGATGCACGAGTAGGAAAAATTTTGCCCCCCTCTATGCGTGAGGCACTAATCGTTTTGGTTCCTAAGCCAGATAAAGATGCCGCAAAAGTCGACTCATATAGACCCATTTCATTAATAAACACGGATGACAAAATTCTTGCTAAATTGTTGGCCGTAAGATTAAAAAAGTGTATAAGAACATTAGTGCATGAAGATCAAAGGGGCTTCATGCCTGGAGCTTCTACAATGGATAATATAAGGCGACTATACTTGAATCTCCAATTTGCGTCATCAAACATGGGCGAGAGATCTATCCTTATGCTGGATGCCACAAAAGCGTTTGATACTCTCGAATGGCAATTCTTATGGCAAACCTTAGAAGCTATGGAGTTTGGGCCCAATTACTTAGCATGGTTGAAACTGTTATATAGGGACCCCATTGCTAGAGTATTGATAAATGGGAGAACCTCGAGGGCGATATCACTGTTTCGGGGGACACGACAAGGGTGCCCCCTTTCACCATTACTTTTTGCAATTGCACTCGAACCGTTAGCATCTAGAATCCAGCAGGACACAAGTATAGAAGGATTTATTCAAGGGAATAGTGAAGAAAAAATTTCTCTATACGCCGACGATTTATTGCTTTATTTGGGTAATCACAGTTCGGTTAGAAGAACATTTGAGATTTTCCATTTATTTCGTCAGATGTCCGGATTGAGTATAAATTGGAAAAAGTCAGCCTATATTCCGTTGGATGGTACAGGATGTAAACCTAACGATGTGCTAGTAATAGAGGGGGGCAAAACAATTAAGTACCTGGGGATATGCTTCTCCACTAAGGTATCGGACTACATAAAACTTAACGTTATCCCACTGATACAGAAACTTAGGGGGAAAATAAAAACATGGAAATCGATCTCGCTCAATATGATGGGCAGGATAGCGCTATTAAAGATGGTAATTCTACCTGCAGTGTTGTATGTACTCTACGCCTCACCTATACACATTCCAAAAAAAATCTTTAAAATAATTGAAAGTTTATTTCGAGACCTAGTGTGGCGCGGGAAACAACCCAGGATAAAGCTAGAAGTACTCAAACAGCCCCTCCAATATGGAGGAATGGCAGTCCCAGATATGAGACTATATTATCTGGCAGCACAGACCCAATATTTATTTAACTGGGATAAAAATCCACATAGCCACACGTTGAGAGCGTCATTGGGGGTCAATAATATAGAATATAATATACTTGAAATCTTAGAAATGGGGATGGAGAGGAACTATAGGTTACAGTATCCAAATGAGACAGTTAAACTGATGTATATGATTTGGGCGGAAATGAGGAAGTTGTGCCAGGTAAAGGGCCAATTAGAATTTATGCCATTATGGGGAAATAACATCTTAAAGATCTCGACAGAAGTGTGCCCGAGGAAGTGGATTGCACATGGTATAAGATACACTAAGCAAATTCTAGAGGATGGAAGAATAAAAACTTTCGCTAAGTTGAGAGAGGAATTCGGATTGGAAGAAAATATGTGGTACAATTATCTCCCTCTATATATGACATTTAAAGCGGGAGGGGATAAATGCAATATAGTGGAGACTCCATTAGTATTGAAATTAATATATGGTGCAACATCTTCAAAAATTAAAATTGCTAAAATCTATAAAAGCCTGATCAATTACTATAGGGAGATAAGTGTTGACAATCTCCATAAAAAATGGATTAAAGAAATACCGGAAATGGCGAGAGACAAATGGGCCATGTTTCAGAGGGAACATTTAAAAGCTGCTCTAACCCCAACCCACAAGAAGATGCAATTTTTTATTTCCTACAGGTTATATTATACCCCCAAGAGACTTGCTCAATTCTATTGTCAGAGAGATTCTAGATGTAATAGATGTCAGATGATTATGGCGGATGACATACACGTATTTTGGCTTTGTGGAAAAATAAGAGGATTTTGGGAGAGAGTGGGACAAGAGATAAAAGATCTCTATAAGATAGAAGATATCCTCAAATTTGAAATATGTGTTCTGGGCCTGCTAGAAAAGAATAATTTACCATTTAGCAACAATACAGCAGTGAAGAAACTTCTTCTAACAGCAAGATACAGTATTGTTAAAAATTGGTTGTTGGCAGAACCGCCCACAAAAGAAATGTGGATAAGTGTAACTAACAAAATACTCCAAATGGAAAGGTTAACTATGTATCAAAGGGGTAGGAAGAAATGCAAAGATTTGATCAAATTTGGAGGATATGGAATGATAGACATTTTCCTGAGAAGGAAATATTCGATTAAAATGAAGATTAAGATCAATGAGTAGATAGTACATGATGCAGGTTAGAGTGAGAGAGGGGAAGGGAGGAGCAAGGAAGGGTTTTTTTTGTTTTTTTTTTCAGGGGGGGGGGGGCGTTCGGGGGGTTGGGGCCGATGGGTGGTGGGCGTATACTAACTACTTCAAGACCAGGTAGGAAATTAGTAGTGAATTATTATGCGGGTTGCTACGGCCAGACACAAGAGATATAAAGAACATTTATGTAATGTTTAATTTATGTGGATGACGCATACGCCCAGTGATATGTAAAAATGGTTGTTATGGTATCACTATTGCGATAATTGTCAATAATTTTATTTTTTGCAATAAAATATTTAAAATTTAAAAAAAAAAAAAGTGTGTATCAGGTTCCACAAGAGCTGTGGAAAAAATTAAATCTCCACAGCCACTGTCGGGTAGAAATGTCGAAATGAGAGAGAGTGTCAGCCAAAACATTAGAAACCCCTGGAACATGCTTGGCACAGAAATGAATATTGTATTCCAAACACCCAAGGAACAGATGAGGCAGTAGGGACAAAACACGGAGAGAAGAAGACAACAGTTGGATAATACAAAAACAACCTCCTAATTTATCTGTCCGAAGAGAAATCTTCCTGTTGAAAAAAGAAGAGCCCCAAATCTCTACAACCACCAGTATTCAAAAAAAAAAAGCTCCAACAATGTCAATTTATGTGAAAGGCCTGGATCTGGCATGGAGGTTGGCAACAGCTCAGCACACCATTATCACCAAAAATCAAACCAAGGTTCAAGCCTTGCCATTGTAAGACATTAAAGACTGGTGCCACACATGGGCACATTGGGCCTAATTATCAGGGCTTCTGCACCATACCTTGAAATAATTGCAAATGGTTGGTTGGGGGGGGGGGGGCGGGGGGGGGGGGGGGGAGTGGGCCAGCGTTGGGCATTCCTGTCCCCAAGCCTGCATGCTTGTTGCAGCTGGCAACTACACACCTAGCAGAGCCTCTTGATGTATGCCGGATGCTCGGCGGGGCTATCATTTGCCTGCGCACATGTCTCTGAAAATAATCACCAACCTTAACACCTCATCCAAGTCCAGCT
Source organism: Engystomops pustulosus (assembly GCA_019512145.1). Taxonomy (NCBI): domain Eukaryota; kingdom Metazoa; phylum Chordata; class Amphibia; order Anura; family Leptodactylidae; genus Engystomops; species Engystomops pustulosus. The sequence goes on along the minus strand of WNYA01000469.1, from coordinate 26,970 downwards.
GGAGTGACAAGCACCTCTTAAAATCCTTATCATTCCTGCCTCCATGAGATTTATACAAGGAGTGTATAACAGCATGGTAAAGAAAAAGTTTGGAACAACACTCCGAATGCTTCTGTCTCATCACATAGCCCAAAACAGAGAAGCCTGAAGACTTTTTGTCTTTGCCATCCTCGGTTTTCTGTCCTGGAGGCCAGCCATCAATACAATGTGCTTCCGGTCCACAGTGTGCTGGTCAACTGAGAACAGGGACCAAATATCACTAAATGCATTGGCCAGATCTTTTTTTCCTTATTCCGGTGTCCGAGTGAGAGTCGAGCGGGTTAACACTTCAATAAACACTGTAAATAACAGCAAGCAGTTGGGCAGATGAGGCCGATGTAGGAGCAACCATATAGGAAGAAGAGTGTGGTGGTAGAAAATGGTCTAGCAAAACCTTAAAGAAATCCACTAAATCAAAGCCCGCAGAAGATCCCCCACACCCAAGCATTGAGGAGGAGCAGCTGGGTAAGGAACCACGGGAGATGAACCTGGTGCTACAGCCAATGGAGATTAAACCAGCCCGGACACCCAGGGTGGGTCTCCACCAATCCAGGTGCACCACATGTCATTAAAAACTCTTTAAAAGGGTTATCATCACCTTGATAGTTAACTCTTAACCAAAATGAGTGGCAGAGGTCACCAAACACTTTCTGACACCCTAAAAGAATTGAATTGGGAGGCAGGACACATTGTCAACAGCCACTTTATTCCATTAGGAGATATGGAAAATATTGGTAAATTTTCTCAGCTAGAAATGAGCAAATTCAATTGGACAATGTAGGTTTGAATCTGAATTTCACTAAAAATTTGATTTAACATGAATCCAAATTTTCCAAGTCTGTGAAAAAGTAGTTTTCCTCCTCAACTAACTCATCTTCAGGCAATGGGTCCTTCTGGCGCTGAACAAAAGCTGCAGTTCCCAGAGAGAGTCCAACAGGCAGTACCTTTCCTATAAGTCTTGGAGTAGAAAGAACACACTCTCCCATGGCTGGCTAATTTTTGGGAGACTCTTAGATGGGCATTTATTAAATTAGGTGCAGGGTGGTGCTGGAACTCTGGTATATTTTTCATTTGGATGTAAATTTGTGGCGCAAGGGATTAATGAATTGGCGCAGGAACTACTACGCCCTACTTGCTCAAATTGCACCAAAAAAACGAGTCAGAAAAATAGAAACAACAGTAAACTGGTAGATTCACAAGAGGCGCCAAAATTTTGTGCCCAAAAATACAACAAGTGGAGAGTGTCCGAAAATACTAATATTGTGGCAGCAAGGAAAAAAAAGAAAACACCGCCAGTTTCCCATTTGAAAGGCCATAATAAATGACCCCCTTAGTCTTCCAGAAATTCTACCAAGACAGGGACAAGGCATCAAGCCATGGAAAGTGCTCCACCTGACCTCCTGGAGCCCTTTCCAGCATTGCCTGGTGCATTGTCCCATTCTTGGCACAGGGACAAGGTGCCAGGCCTTGCTCAAAAAATCTCCAGAATGTCAGATAGGGCTTCCACGACATCTTCGTCTTACCGCCTTGAATCTCAGTCCCAGCAATAGATTGTTATCTACTAAATCAGGTTTTCCCCATAATTTCTGTACACATCACATTGCTCAAACAGATGCAGGCTGTGGTTTACACTGTTCAATGTCTGAGGGTACAGATAAAGGGGAGAGTCTTAGGCCTCTTTTGCGGGAAAAACCATGGGAACGTTCACTGCATCCAGTGACTCCCCCTCCACACCCACCTGTCGTGGCGTTTCACAAGTAATTGTGATTATTTCAGGGCTTCTAATTCATGTCCCCAAAGTGCACAGAACCAGAAAAAAGGTTACATCTCTATTCAGTGGATGGTACACATGCTTGGACTTTCACCACCACATACATAATTTGGGCCTAGGCCAAAACAGAAGGATCAGCATTGAGTTCCAGACACTATGGTAGCCGGAGTGTGAGCTGTTTATCCTTCTCCACGCCTCCTCTCTAATGCATATGGGAAGGCTACCATAGTGTCTGGAACCCAATGATGTAGGGAAGACGTAGTGATGTCACCTACAACCAAGCCTGCTACTAATACTTTTCTACAAACCTGACATTTTAAAAAACATAATAAACCTACAAAAAACTCAGCAGGATGATAGAAAATGCCAAACACATTTACATACAGTACACAGAAGACATTACTAAAATAAACCTGATAAATAAAGAAAACTCAATTCTGATAATAAATCCTTTATTTTCTCAGGGAAAGAAGGAATCTTACAAGATCAGAAATCAATGGACTTGAAGTTAAGGGAAGTCCTGGTGAAGGCTCTGAAGACACTGAAGGACTCAAGTTTCAATAGATTCAAAAAATATCTGGGTGTCTGGGAGGTCAGAAAACAATATAAGAATATCCCAACATATTTGCTGCATGGGAACGATCCAGAACAAGTCGCTGGTCTGATTGTTAACTATTACAGATTTGCCTATGGGGCTGAGGTGACCCTGCAAATCCTAGAGGACATAAATGAGACCAAAGTCCGGGAAGAACTGCAGCACGACCTGGGAGAAGGTAAAACCTAATTGACAACAAGCTGCTGTATTATGGCTCATAGTCAGTTACAGTAATGTTACAGTAAATTTCCCCAGCAGAGCCCCCCTTTTCCAGAAATGTCCACTGGCAGAGCCCCCCTTTTACAGAAATGTCCTCCAGCAGAGTCCCCCTTTACAGAAATGTCCACCGGCAGAGTTCCCCTTTACAGAAATGTCCCCCAGCAGAGTTCCCCTTTACAGAAATATCCTCCAGTAGAGTCCATCTTTACAGAAATGGCTACCAGCAGCAGGGCCATCTTAAAAAAAAAATTCTATACTTACCTTTGGCTTCTTCTCCATGGCTCTTTCTATTCTTCTTCCTGCCAGTATGGCGCATACACTATGACTTCACGTGGCTGCAATACCGCCACATCATAGTGATGCACCAGGGCTGGAAGAGGAGAAGACAGAGCCGCGGGGCTGGGGAGATGAAGCCGTAAGGTGAGTATATGTATATATTTTTTAGACTGATGGCGGATCTTCATATACTGTAGGGTTTTGTATTCCATATCGCAAAAATGAAGATCCACCATTGTAAAGCGCCCCCTTCCGCTCCGTGAAAAAATAATTTTGAGAGTATAAGCTACATTCCCATCATGTTTTAGCACAATGGCCCAGATCGATCATTATGACTGTACCAGTTTGCACTAAAAATGAGGTATTTGGGGTTCTGCGTTATAATTGTGTTGTGGTTTCTCTGGGTCAGACACTTTAGACAACTGTGCACCTAAAGGGTGTGGTAGTGCATAGTCGGAGTTTTTACCACATTTCCAATGTGAGGAAAACTTCACTAAGGCAGATAGGTTTTACATATCTGGGCTTCCTCTTTGGCACCACCATCACCATCCCAGCGCCTAGGGCAGCCATTGGCCTTTCACGGCCCTTAAAACGGCTCGGAGTTGTCCAACCTCAAGAGGACATCATTCTGATCTGAGGACTAAGCTGGAAATTGTCTCTTTGTTGGGTAGGAGCACAATATAGAAAAAGTAATATAAATAAATAAAGACAAATATTGATTGTCTTTTAACTCTGAGGCAGAACCTTCTACAATCCTCTTCTAGTCCTCGGGTCTATTGTAGAGATACTGAAACCGGGGACCCCCTAACCAAATGGTGAAAATAGTAAGTGGAAATCTCACAATAAGCAACTAATTGGCTTTCATGTAATGTAGGATATTGCCAAGATCAGGTTTGCTAAATCTATTACTGAATCCTTTAAACCTAAACAGATTTGGACTTACATGTGTCTCTTGGTTTTGTACTTTCAGTGGACATTTCAGGTCTTGGACTTGGGACTTCACTATTTACAGGTAAGAGAAGAATATTCATAGCAATTGAATTTTAGTGGAATTTTATATGACAATTGTGATGTATGACCGATGTGATGTCACAGATGATTCACAGGGACAAGCGGGAAACCTGAGAAGCGGTGGAGCCCGAGTCGTCCTACAACCTGCTGTATGTGATGGAATGTGGATGTTATCCTTGGTTTTCACAAAATGACATTTATACATTAATCTGGATTCTACTTTATTAAGATTACAAGGTCACTACCCCTTTTTTTGGACACAGAACAGCAACACAAAACTGGCGCAGACACTTTATAAACACATGTACAAGCGGTTTGCACCTTCATTCTAGTCAGACACAAAACTGGTGCAAACAATTTGTTTGCTCCAGTTTTCTGAATGACTTTGCACTAGAAATTAAGTGCAAACCACGACACATATTTCTGTACATAAAGGGGGAGTTCCGGGGCTCAGCTGGACCGAGCACCAAATTTATCAAGCAAAGTCCAACACAACTGTCCCTCACATCACATGTTAAAGATGCACCAAAAAAAAAGTGGTGCCCTCTGTTAGGGCAATGCAGGGGGTTCCAGATTCATGAAGAACGTGTGCAGGAAATCCTGAATGTGGCGCCCCCTGCACACTACACAGGTAACTGCACATATTACTCACTGCACTAGTTTTAATAAATGTGGTTCATTCATTTAACCTGTGTGTAAATGCAATGTTTATACAACTACCTTGTTTTTAAAGAGAGGACATGGCGACAAAATTACACACAAGGACATTGTTTAACTGGTTCGCGATCACCCGCTGTGTATTCACGGTGGTGGTCGGGTTCCGATGCATGGAGAGGGCTCACGGGCTGAGCCCTCTCCATAGCCGGTAAGTCTCTGCTGCATATTGCAAGCACCGATCGTCGCAAGGGCGCCGCCATCTTTCCGAGGATCGTCGCTCCTCGAGACCTTCCGAATACCCGAGGCAACTTCGTTTTAACTCATTCATTACAATGTGCTATCAGCACATTGTAATGAATGAGGAGGAAAATCCCCATATACTGCCATACTATAGTATGGCAGTATAAGATAGGATCGATCAGACAACCTAGGGTTAAAGTACCCTAGGATAGGGAGTCGAAACATAATAAAAGTAAAATTTTAAAAAAGTAAAAAAAACAAGTATAATAAAAAACCTAAACATTCAAATCACCCCCTTTCCCTAGAACTGATATAAATATAAATAAACAGTAAGAATCATAAACACATTAGGTATCGCCGCGTCCAAAAAGCCCGATCTATCAAAATATAGTAAAGGTTTTTCACTGCGTTAACACCCGTAATGGAAAATCGAGTCCAAAATCAAAAGTGGCACTTTTTTGCCATTTAAAAAAAAATTAAAAATTTCTATAAAAGTGATCAAAAGGTCGTACAGTCCCAAAAATAATATCATCGAAAACATCTT
>WNYA01000469.1:0-15526 GCA_019512145.1 Engystomops pustulosus | reverse complement strand
GAATCCGGATGTAGTGTTACGGCCGGCGTATATGTATAGATATCGGATGTGTGTACGGCCTGGCGTATTATGATAGATACGATGTAGTGTACGGCCGGTCCTTTTATATGATAGATAAGGATGTAGTGTATGGGTGGCATGTATATTGATGGATACGGATGTAGTGTATGGCCTGGCTGTTATGATAGATAGGATGTAGTGTAGGGCATGGCTGTATATGATAGCTACGGATGTAGGTATGGCCTGGCTGTATATGATAGATACGGATGTAGTGTATGGCATGGCTGTGTATATGATAGATACGGATGTAGTGTATGGCCCGGCGTATATGATGTACGGATGTAGGTATGGCCTGGCTGATATGATAGATACGGATGTGTTGTATGGCCTGGCTGTATATGATAGATACGGATGTATGTACGGCTGGCTGTTGTATGATAGATAGGGAGAGTGTGACGGCCTGGCTGTGTATGATAGATACGGATTGTAGGTAATGGCTGGCTGTATATGATAGATATGTAGCGTATGGCCTGGCTGTATATGATAGATAGGGATGTAGTGTATGGCCTGGCTGTATATGATAGATAGGGATGTAGTGTATGGCCTGGCTGTATATGATAGATATGGATGTAGTGTATGGCCTGGCTGTATATGATAGATAGGGATGTAGTGTATGGTCTGGCTGTATATGATAGATATGGTTGTAGTGTATGCCTGGCTGTATATGATAGATAGGATTTTTTTGTAGGATGGCTGGCTGTATATGATAGATATGGTGTAGGTATGGCATGGCTGTATGATGATTTAGATACGGATGTAGCGTTATGACTGGCTGTTTATGATAGATACGGAGTAGTGTAGGCCTGGCGTATATGATAGATACGGAATGTAGTGTATGGCCTGGCGTATGATGATAGATACGGATGTAGCGTATGGGATGGGTGTATAGATAGATATATTTGTAGTGTATGGCCGGCTCTGTATATGATAGATACGGTAGTAGTATGGCTGGCGATATGATAGATGATGTAGGTGTATGGACTGAGCTGTATATGATAGACTAAGGATGTAGTGTATGACCTGGTGTATGATGGATACGGATGTAGGTATGGCCTGGCTGTATTGGATGATACGGATGTAGTGTTATGGCGGGTGTGATATGATAGATACGGTGTAGTGTATGGCCTGGTTGTATATGATAGATCGGATGTAGTGTTGGCCTGGCTGTATTGATAGATTTACGGATTTGTAGCGTATGGCTTGGCTGTATATGATAGATATGGTTGTAGTGTATGGCCTGGCTGTATATGATAGATACGGATGTAGCGTATGGCTTGGCTGTTTATGATAGGTTGCCTGGTATGTTTGGGGTGGAAGCTGTTATTTCTTAGGTAGGCTGTTCTGTCTGTTGCTTTATGGAATATTGTTGTGGTTAAGCTGCTTTCTTTAATCAGTATTGTGGTATTCAGAAAGTGTATCTCCTTGTCTGAATAGCTTTCTTTCAGATTGATGGTGGGGTGAAAGTCGTTGTAGCCCTCATGGAATTGAAGCAGGGCCTCCTCACCTGCCATCCAGATGATCAGAATGTCATCAATATGATGGAGGTAGATCATGGGTTTTGTGGTGCATGTAGATAAGTAAGCACTAGAGATGAGCGAGTATACTCGTCCAAGCTTGATGCTCATTCAAGTATTAGCATACTCGGAACGGCTCGTTGCTCGGACGAGTATTTCCCCTGCTCGAGATCGAGCATTTAATTAAGAAAAGACAGTGAAGAACAGGGAAGAATACAATGAAAACAGTGAACACAGTGAACATAGGATCATTTAAGTGAAGACCACAGTGAAGAACACATTGCAGATGTTCCGAACATGTGCTCACTTAGCCGAAGACACGAGCCCCGACGCTGGATCAGGCATTCAGGAGGGATGCTGAAGTGGAGCGGGCATGGAGGAGTGGAGCGGGGCTGGAGCGAGCATGGAGGATTGGAGCGGGCATTACGGAGCGGAGCAGGGGCTGGAGCGGGCATTACGGAGCGGAGCAGGGGCTGGAGCGGGCAAAGAGGAGCGGAGCAGGGCTGGAGCAGGCATGGAGGATCGGAGCGGGCATCACGGAGCGGGCATCATGGAGCAGAGCGGGGCTGGAGCGGGCATGGAGGATTGGAGCGGGCATGGAGGATTGGAGCGGGGCTTGAGCGGGCATGGAGGATTGGAGCGGAGCCGGAGCAGGCTTGGAGGAGCAGGAATGGAGGAGCGGGCATGGTGGAGCGGGCATCACAGAGCGGAGTGAGGCTGGAGCGGGCATGGAGGATCTGAGCGGGGCTGGAGCGGGCATGCAGGAACGGAGCGGGCATGGAGGAGCGGGCATAACGGAGCAGAGCGGGGCTGGAGCGGGCATGGTCAGGAGCGGGGCATACCGGAGTGGAGCGGGGTGGAGCGGGGCATGGAGGATCAGAGTGGGCCTGGAGGAGTGGGCATCACGAGCAGAGCGGGGTGGAGCGGCATGGAGGATCAGAGCAGGGGCTGAGTGGCATGGAGGATCGGGAGCGGGGCTGGAGGGGATGGAGGAGCAGAGCGGGAATGGAGGAGGGGCCATAACGGAGCAGAGGGGCTGGGCGGGAATGGAGGATCGAAGCGGGGCTGGAGCAGGACGCAACAGCCACAGAAAGAACACAAGTGAATAACAGATGCAGATGTTCAGAACATTGCTAACTTATCGGAAGACACGGTGCCGAACTGTGTTCTTAACAATAGTATGTGAAGAACATTATGTGTGAAGAATACTTTGCAGATGTATGGAAACATCGCAATGTGTTGTTTTCACATATTGTTTTCATATACTATTGTGAAGAACACGTTCTGCACGCGTGTTTCAGATAAGAGCAGATGTGCAGACCATCGCATTTTGTTTTACAATGTGTCTTCACTGTGTTCTTTCAATGTGTTCTTTCAGTGAAAACATCTGCAAACATCTGCAATGTGTTATTCTTTAGTGTTTTTTCAATGTGTTCTTTCAGTGAAAAATGCTCCAGTCTCCCATTGACTTCAATGGGGCTTGTTATTCGAGACGAGCACTCGAGCATCTGGAAAAGTTTGTCTCGAATAACGAGCACTCGAGCATTTTAGTACTCGCTCATTTCTAGCTTTTAAAACTTTAGCAAACTGTGGTGCACACCTTGATCTCACATAAACTGTAGGTACAGATCCTCTCCAAAACAGAAATAGTAGTGGGTGAGCACAAATTGAATGAGTTCTGTGACCAGTTCTGTTGGTAGGTTGTGCTTCTCCATGTGTGTCTGATATGCCGCTATTCCATCTTTGTGGGGAATATTGGTGCACAGAGATTCCACATCCATGGTTGCTGTCACGGGTGACCCCAAGATCCATATCCATGTTGTGGGTCGCGGGTGCACCCGTGCTCTGCTGCTGCTGCCCCACTCCCCCCGGGTCGGTACTTACCTGTCACGGCTCCTGATGGCTCCATCGCGGTCCCGTCCAGGCTGCAGGTCTGTCTCCTGTGTAGGCCGCGCGCTCCCGCTGCTATGGCGCGCGCACGCCTACTCTCTAAGAATTTAAAGGCCCAGCATCCTCCTTATTGGTGCTGACATTCCTGGCTCTGCTATATAGCCTGGCTACTCCCAACATCCCCTGCCTTATCTTCATGTCCTGTTACTGAAGAGAAAGCCCTCCGTGTTCCCGAGCATTTCCAGACGCCATCGAGTATTCTGTTATTCCTGTGTTCCGTGTTGTTCCCGTGTTCCTGGTGTCCTGTGGCAATCCTGTGATCCTGTGTCGGTCCTGGTGTCCTGTGGCGGTCCTGTTGTCCTGTGGCGATCCTGTGGCGGTCCTGGTGATCTGTGGCGGTCCGGTAATCCTCTGTCCTTCCGTGGTCCTGCCATCCATCCGTGGTCCTGCCAGCCATCCGTGGTCCTGCCTTCCCGTGGTCACCGTGTCCCTACCTTGGCTGCCACAGCGGGCCTAGTCGCACCTGCGGAGCGACCTGGTGACTCCCCGCCGCAGCAAGACCATCCCGCTTTGCGGCGGGCTCTGGTGAAGGCCAGGAGTTCACTTAGACTCCGCTCCCGGGTTGAGGCTAGTATTATTATCCCCCGCGGTGGTCCTGGATTGCCATCTTTGTGGATCTTGGGGAGCATATAAAAACAGCCTGGCCTGGGATCCTCTGGGATGAGCAGGTTGACTTCGTGCTGGATATCAGTTGAAAACTTCTTGGTCTTATTAACTAGTTGATTCTTGTAGGCCTTTGTGGGGTCACTTTCAAGTTTTTTTCTCTTGTTGTTAAAGAGCTGTTCTTTACTATTCCAGGCAGCACTGGGGGCCACAGCTAGTAAAATATAAAAAAGGGAATTCTAGAGAAGACATTTCAGTGAAGGTTTCTTTAGTAATGGGGTAACAGCTTGAAAGAAGAGGGGACGACACCAGGAGAGAGAGGTTGAAGATTTTAGTGAGGGGAGAAGTGACTGCTGGGGAGAGAGACTGTACAAGATGTGAGAGGATGGGTCACTGATGCAGGTAGTGGGGCGAGCAGAGGAAAGGAACCTGGACACTTCTTCTTCTGTGCCTCTTCTTCTTTGCCTCTTCTTCCTGTGCTTCTTCTGAGAGTACAGAAAAGTGGATGACCAATGTAAAACTTAGCTTTTAATATATATTGGGTAAAACGATACAAAAATAGATTCGAAATTGGAATATAAAAATAACCAGTGATCCTGAGAGTGATACTGTGCTTCTAAACACAGGCACTGGTGGGTCAGAGTAGTGCCTATATACCTTGGTACATTTGAATGTTCATATGGTAGAGGTCACATACCTGTAGTGCAGGAGATATGGTTTATACGCTGGTTGAGTAGCATCTTTTGCATATAGGTCAGTGATGGCGAACCTTTTAGAGACCGAGTGTCCAAACTACAGCCAAGACCCACTTATTTATCGCAAAGTGCCAACACAGAAATTTAATTTGTGATTTATACTCCCTTCTCTGTCACAGCTTTCATTGATACCAGCCCCTGAGGACACCAATAAAGCAGAAAATAGAAGAAATTTGGATGATCATTTTAGCTTCCCTCCAGGGTCCCATAAACAGGAAGAATTGTCAGGGCTGGAGCTACAATGATAATCCTGATCTGTCCACACCTTCCCTCTCCTCCAGTAGTCCCAGGTAGCATTGTCACTTTAAAATAGCTCTGTGCACAGCAAGTCCTGGGCTATCTAGGACTGCAGGAAGATACCTGGAGTCATCTCTGGTGATGGTCTGGGTGCCCACTGAAAGGGCTCTGAGTGCCACCTCTGGCACCCGTGCCATAGGTTAGCCACCACTGATATAGGTGCTGACATATGTACAGTTGTATAGAACAATAACGTGTAACAGGAAAGCAGACAAAGGTAGAGAGAAATAAAGGCACAGTCACTCTTAAAAGATGGGACAGGGTATTAGGAAAGGCACTCTGAGGCAATGGAGTGTGGGGTGACCTAAATGACCCTAATAACGGAGGTAATGAGGGGAAAGTCCCTGTAAATCCCTTAAAACCTCGCCACGGAGCCGCAGCCCTAAACAGCTGCCACCCTGTCTGGAACCTAACCCTATTATTGGTCCACTGACCCTAATGTAGGGAAGTGAAGGGAAGGGGGGTATCCATACAGAGGTCTTGTGAATGTAGATGTACTTGTAAAATACCTCAGTCTATCAAAGGGGGGCAGCGTGTCCCAAACAGTGAAGATAGTGAGTATTTACAAGGATAAGCAGGTAGAAAATAAATAACTAAAGGGTCACGCCTGGTCAACAACCCAAACTTTTTGGACTTTTTTCTTCTGTGCCTGGCTCAAAGGAAGAGAGTGAACAGGATAAAGTACAGGAGGAACGAGGATTAATGGAGTGAGTGGATTGAAAATTTTTTTCCTGGTGAATGCAGATGATTTTATCTTTAAAGTAGGTGGCTAGATCTGTGACAGGTGGCTGCATGTCAGGCTTCAGGGGTAGTGGACTCACTGGACCACCGCGGAGGCTGACATATTCCAAAATGTGGCACCGGAATCTAAGTGGTACTCAGTTTTCACCAGAGCCTGTCGTAAATTGGGTTGGACTTGCTGTGGTGTCGTGCCACAGGTGTGACTTTGTCCGCGGTGGCAGTCAGGGCGAGGTACAAAGACGACAGGCAGAATCATGGTCGGGGACAGGCAGGAGGTCGAGACAGGCAGCACAGGATCAGAGTCTAGGATGTAGCGGTAGGTCAGGTGGAACAGGATCAAAGTCAAGTACAGAACCTGGGTCACAACGGGAAATCCAAACACAGGCACAAGGCAGGGACACAAGCTTTCTAAACAGCATAAGCATGAAGATCCAGTGGAGAATGCTGGGAGAGACAACTTTTATACAATTTCCAGGGGACGGGCCAACACCAATCAGCGGTGTGCTGGCCCTTTAAATCTTAGAGTGCCAGCGCGCACACCCCCGAGGAGGCAGGAGTGTACACAACGAAATGCTGGGGCGGTGTGGGAGGAAGCGTGAATACGGCGGGCAGCAAAGGGCGGTCGCAGGAGCACCCATGACACTGCACCTTTGGTGTTAGTAAGGAGTGAAGAGTATCAAAGAGCCTATTGTGGTTGTTAGAGAAAGAGGATATGAGATTAGTACAATAGACCTGTTTAGCGAGGTGAAGGCCAGTGTTATAGGGTTTGAGCATAAATTTGAAGTGTAGAAAGTCTGTAGATGTGCGTTATTTTTTCCACAGACGTTCGATACTCCTGGAGAACTTACAAAGGAAACGGGTTTTGTCCGTGTGCCAAGGTTGCCTGCGTCTGTGTTGAAAATTTTGGATAGAGACTGGTGTCATCTCATCTAGGGCGCTTATGACAGTATTATAATAATAGTTAGTAGCCAGGTTTTGGCAGGTGAAAGAGGAGATGGGGACAGTGCCAACTGTAAGGTTTCTGTGAGTTGGTGAGTATTAATAGCACGTGGGTTCCGGTATGAACAATGGTTGGAAGGTGAAGGATTATTGAAAGTAAAAAAAAGAAGATTATAGTCTGAAAGTGGAAAAGAAGAATTGGTAAAATTAGATATTGAAGAAAGTCGGGCAAAGACCAATTCTAGGATTTTTCCATCATTATAAATGTGGGAATGAAGAGAGTTGTGAAACTACAGAAGTAGTTAGTGATACAAGCTGAGAGACAGGAAGGGATTGGGAGTGTTAATAGGGATGTTAAAGTCTCCCATGATAATGGTTGGAATCTCACAGGATAGAAAGTGAGAGAGCCAAGAGGCAAAGTGGTCAAGATACTGATAGGGTGAGCCAGGAGGACGGTAGTATACAGCCACACGAAGAGAGAATGGGTGGAAGAGTCTGAGGGTGTGGACCTTAAAAGATAGGAAAGTGAGACAGTTACATGGGGAATGACATGGACGTGCTCCTTCAGGTCAATGGCTTTTTAGTCTGGGGATGTGCTAAAGAGGCAAATAAAAAGTCATAAGTGGATGTTTCTTTGCGAAAAGCATCTGTGTGCATGATTCCTCCACCGTCTCGTTTAACCAGAACGTCCAAAAAATCCATGTTGTGTGAATGTGCACGCCAAGTTAATCTGATGTTAAAACTATTGTCATTTAATTGTCCAAAGGAAAAAGTTAACCATGCCCCAGTGCCCCTGCCAGATGATGAAGATGTCATTAATGTATCGGGCCCAAAAGAGAACCCCGGACATTAAGACGGCTCCACCTTCTGACAGGAACAGATCCTTCTCCCACAGCCCCAGGGCACACACGCCGCCCCCATTGCAGTCCCCTAGAGCTGTAGGTAGAAGGATCCATCAACAATGAAAAAAATTATGAGACAATATAAATTCAAGCAAACTCAATATAAAAGTAAACCCGGCCTCATCAAGCATAAATGTAGATGAGAGAAGTACAAAGTCTGCATGATGATATATAGAGGGATTCTACATCACAGGTGATGAAAAGTTGGTCATCGTCTAGTTGTTTGCCTTCAAGTTTTTGTAACAAGTCTGAAGAATCCCTCAAATAAAAAGGAATATCTCCTACCAGTGGCTTCAGAATCTCATCAATGTATTTGCACACATTGTCAGATATATTGTTGCATCCAGATATAATGGGCCTGGCTGTTAGATTTTTATGAATCTTTAGCAGAAGATACAAAGTAGATACAATGGAGTCATACACTTTTAGTTATGTTGCCTCATCCTTTTATATGATGTTATTTCCAGCAGTCTGTGTCAAAATGTGGTCTAGTTCTGCATTGTAAAGATTTGTAACATCTGAAATCTCTCAGCTGATGGTTCGCTAACTTCAAATACATTGAATACATTTATACATTAAAACAGTATTTGCTCAGACAAGACAGACCTTAAAAAACACTTTCTAGAGGTAAGATCTAAATTTCTCCAGTTGGGTTTCCGGGCAAAACGCTTCCAAGAGACCCAACAGGAGGCCTGAGTTCTACTAGTAGTCACCTACAGCCCACAACTGGAGATCCTACATTGTATTGTCAGGGAACTCTAGCTTATTCTTTATAAAGATATAAGACTATGAGAAATATTCCCAGTCCCTCCTCTCCTTTCCTTCTGGCAACCACTAGAACTGAGACAACTCACCCTGTCTCAAAACAGGTGCAAAACGGGTTGGCATATTTAGACTGGTTACCATTAGAGATGAGCGAGCACTAAAATGCTTGGGTGCTTGTTATTCGAGACGAGCACTCGAGCATCTGGAAAAGTTTGTCTCGAATAACGAGTACCCGAGCATTTTTGTGCTCGCTCATTGAAGTCAATGGGAGACCTGAGCATTTTTTTGCTAAAACAGTAAAAGAACACAGTGCTTAATTACATATTCCAGATGTTTACTGATGTTTTGCTTGTTAGAACACATTGAAATAACACTATTCTTCACTTTGCAGGTGTGCGCGCGTATCTCCAAACCTATGGGAAGACACGCACGAACACCTGCGATGTGAAGAATAGAATTAAAACATTAAAAACAGTGAATACAGGAGCATTTAAGTGCAGAACACATTGAAAGAACAATATTCCTCACATTCCAGATGTTCCGAACATCTCCGAACCTAGCGGGAGACACGCCCACACCTGCAAAGTGAAGAATAGTGTTATTTCAATGTGTTCTAACAAGCAAAACATCAGGAAACATCTGAAATATTTAATTAAACAATAAAAACACTGTTCTTCACTTAGTTTAATGCTCGATCTCGAGCAGGGGAAATACTCATCTGAGTAACAAGCCGGTCCGAGTACGCTAATACCCGACCGAGCAGTATACTCGCTCATCTCTAGTTACCATGTATCTGTCCCACAATCACAGCATATACATATACATACATGTGTGAACAGTGTCCAACCACAGGTTGTGAGGGAAACAAGCCAGAGATTTCATCAGCGATTGGACAAAAGGAAAATACTCCCAGTGGCCACACATTTCTCCAGAGAGGACCACGCTATGGAAGATTTGCATATTACTGTTTTAATTAGATATTTCAAAACACAATGGGAAAGGATAAAATGGGAGTAAACTCTGACTTGAGGCCACAAGCAGATAAGAGTCGGAGCTCTCTTGTCACACCCCACAGGTTTTTAGTCTGTTTACTACCATCATGTTGTAAATAAGATGTCTGTGAATATATCTTATTGTTGTTTTAAAGTTTCTTTTTTTTTTTTAATTTCCCTTGATCACTACCGGGTGTGTATAAAATTCTGTGAATTTTCAGTTTCATGCATAACATCATGTCTGACAAAGATTCTGGAAAGCTTTACCAACAAATATACTTCTCAAAAGGTATCACCTTATTTCTTCACTCTTTGTAGATATTTTATATATTTTTCAAACTGAACATTTCTACCTTTACAGCAGCCACTCAGCACCCAAAGGCGCCCCCTATGAGTTGCAAGGAGATGCCTGTAGATGACATCAGCTGTAAGTTTTGTGGGAAGGTAAGACTAGAATTAAAACACATTTTTGAACCACCTAAGCCAGCCTCATGTTCTGTCCGAAGAAGGAAGCCTAGGTGGCGTTGATCCTTTTCTTATTTTGTGTCTCTCTCTGGTTGTACTTAATGACATTGGGAAATTATTTTTTTTTGTATTTTTTTTGTAAACGTGTACATTTTAGGGCTTAATGTACATATTACTGACAAAACTAGACCATTCTAAATTTCACCTCCATTTTGTTTTAATTACTACTTAAATTAACGTCCTAAAAGCTTTTTCTGATAGTTTGGGGGATGCAATTTTGAAACTGTAGTGATATATAGAGGATTTCTAATATTATTTAATAATAATATAATCATAATCTTTATTTACATAGAGCCCTCAGATTCCGTAGCACTTTACAGATTCTGGGGAACATAAAGACATTTACTTCCCCGAGCCGCGGAGTTCACAGAAAGTGCATTGTCTGTGGATAATGCGCTGTGCCCCACCCTGATTTGTGTCACATGGAAGCCAGCTCAGCTGCACCCAAAAACGGTCGTTTATGACACCATTCCAGCGCAGACATCTGTTAAATACCTGTCAAAGCTGCGCAAATCACGAAAACGGCAAACAGTCCGTGGAAAGTGTAATTGCGATCCCTAGCAAAGAAGCCCAATTATATTTCACTGTGCAAAATGCTAAGAGGATGAATCACATTAGGAAACGCGTAGGATCCTGTGATCAATAGGGAGAGCTAGCTGTTGTTAGAGTTATCAGGGTGAGCCATAAGTTTACACTAGATTTCTGTATCCAGATGGAAAAGTGTGGGTTGGACGATAGACTGAGATAAGAGATAGGGAGGTGCAGCATTATGCAGAGCTTTGTGGATGAGGGTTATTATTTTAAACTGTATTCGGAAGGAGACGGGCACCAGTGCAGTGATTGGCACAGACTGGAGGCATCCGTGTAGCCTTTGGTCTGTGAGACAAGCCTGGCTGCTGCATTAAGAATAGATTGTAGAGGAGCAAGTTTAGTGTGTGGAAGATCATTAGTAGGGAGTAGGGAGCCTAGACAAGAGTAAATCAGAGCGACAAGTGTTTTAGAGGTTTCAATTGTAATAAATGGTCGGATTCTGGAAATGTTTTTAAGGTGTAACCACAATATATATATTATAAGCTCATTACAAACAATGATGATCCCGCCAAAAAGTTAATTTTGAAATCCCTTTGAAAATATGGAAAAATGGGAAGGCGTGGTTTGGCCGCTGAAGGAAATGGCCGCATAAGAGAGGAGCTCCGTCTCACCAGCGTGGAAACCAGCTAATCACCCCTGACAAAGCAGACAAAGTGAGCCCAAAACATGCCTGGAACATCACTGACCACGGCAGGCAGAAAGCGGAACGGTGGAGGAACCGGCAACAAGCTGATCAGGGCTTTCTTCCCGGGCGACGGCATGAAGCACCAAGAACGGCAAGATGGCGGCGCATCACCAGCATTACCCAGCTCCGGAACCCGAGGCTCCGCGCAGCAACAACGGAGCAAAAATATGAAGCTGCCGAAAGACGCTGTAGGAGCGGGTAAGCCCTTACAGCAGAACACCTCCACTTCTCCCTTTCCTATTCCCAGTAACTGGGAGGACTCACCTGCACAGCGCTCACCCAATATGGCGCCGTCCCCGCCTTTACTCCAAGAGGAGTGCAGCATGCCACCACTGTCCCTCCAGCTACAGGAGAATTCAAACTCCTCATCTAACCACCAGCAGAGGGCGACTAACAGCATAAACTCTCCCTCTACAAGTCCTGCTAAACAGAGACAAAGAATGTCACAATCTGACAATGCACTAGAAAGTGCCTCTTCATGCTCTCCTGAAAGGTCAGATGAATTTACAAAATTCCAGACTACAAATAAGATAGTCTCAGAAGACATGCTGAAGGCCATCTCTCCATAGAGATTTGTCGTCTCTCATCTCACCACTACAAGCAACAGTAAATGAAATAGGAGACAGAGTGTCTCACACAGAATCCAAAATGGAAGAATTTACTACTGCTCATAATGATCTAGTGGATTCTCATCAGGCACTAGAAGAGAAGATACAAGCCATGCAAGCTAAGCTAATAGATTCTGAGGATAGGGACAGACGAAATAATATTAAAATTAGAGGAATATCAGAGCTGGTACCAGGACACTTGCTTCGCTCATATGTCCAGCAACTAACAAAGACCTTACTCCCTGAATTGAATGACTATGAGCTTAGTATTGATAGGGCACACAGAGTCCCTAAGCCTCCGAACCTTCCAGAATCAATACCAAGAGACACCCTAGCCCGTTTAACCTTTTTTCATGTAAAGGAACAACTTCTCCCACAGTCCAGGAAGCTTCAAACCTTTCCATCTCCTTACGAAGAGATAAAATTATTTGTGGATCTCTCTACAGCCACGTTGCAGGCTAGGAAAGCCTTGGCACCAATAACCACTAATCTACGCAAGCAGGAGATTCCATACAGATGGGGCTTCCCCACAAAAATCCTAATAAGAAGAAACAACACTATGCACGTGGTGAAAACAATAGAAGAAGGACTCTCGCTTTTGGAATCCTGGCAAATCGCCATAGATAGCCAGACCTCAATCCCGGTCAAAGGCCCACCTCGACACGTGAACCGAGAATGGCGCACTACTGGGGACTCTTAAACATAATACCGGGTGGTAATGTATTAGTATTATACTAATGTAATTGAGACGTGACAAAATGCTACACTCTCCATGTCCACAATGTACATGTTTACCCCTTATGATGATGCACCTATAGTGCTTTGTACACATGGTGCACTTGTTGATTCTTTAAGTGACGTCACCAGGACGACAATAGTTGAATTTTGTTTTAATTGTTTACTTGACATGTTCATACCTGTGAATAGTGAACTTAACAACACATGCATTACAGTCCACCCATCCATACCACAGAGGAGATCCATACTGCAGAAGATAAAAATGTATACTTCACTTTATACAAGCAGCCAGTACAATTACACAGATGGGGATTAAATTGATATCAATCAATGCTAAAGGTCTAAATAGCCCTTTTAAAAGGTCAATGATTTGGAAAGAAGCAAGTAAGCAGAAAGCGGATATTTTGTGTGTTCAAGAAACGCATTTTTCTAAACATGGTCCACCTATGCTAAAAAACAAAGAGGGGTTCTGATAGCATTTAACTCTTCTCTAGCAGTTCAAATAGACAAACAAATTATCGACCCAGATAGTAGGTACATAATTCTAATCTGTACAATCAACAATCTCCAATACACCATTGCCACAATCTATGGCCCTAATGAAAAACAGGGTTCATTCACTAAAAAGTTTTTAAATTGATAGCTAAGGTAAAAAAGGGATCCTTGATTTTGTCAGGAGATTTTAACGCAATCAATGACTCCTCTTTAGATACTACGGCGCAAGCAAAGGTCAAACATAGATCCTTCACTCTAAAATCTCTTTTATGGTCATACGAGGTATATGATATTTGGAGATTACAACATGGAGAAGAAAGAGATTACTCTTACTTTTCAGCAAGACATAAATCATATTCTAGAATAGACATTATCATTGTAGACAGGTCCCTATTGGACAGAGTTATAAGCACGCATATTGGTGACATAGGTTGGTCAGATCATGCTCCAGTTTCAATGATGTGGTCAGACAAATTGTCCTCTCATAGCGACTATGTTTGGAGGGCCAACAACTCTATTATAGCCAATAGCAGGTATACAGAAAGAATTCAAAGAGCGTTAGCAGAGTTTTTCAAATTCAATACCAAAGAAGATATTAGTCCATCTTCCGTTTGGATAGCACATAAGGTATTTATAGGCGGGGAACTGACCAAACTGCAAATTATGACCGTCAAAGAAAAAGAGAGAGAGATCATTACCTTGCACAACAAAATTCACCAACTTGAACAACAAAACAAACAACAAACTACACAAGACCTCATAAACAGACTCAATCAAGAAAGGGAGAAACTAAGGAACCTCTTAATCCAAAAACATGCACATAAACATAATAATACCAAATACTACGCCCAAGGACAAAAAACTGGATCACTACTAGCCTGCAGCTTAAAACAAAAAACTCAGAAAAATAAGATCCTACACCCTACAACAGGGGAAAAAATGTTATCCCCCAGAGATATCATTGAGGCTTTTAAAACATATTATGAAAACCTATATAACTTAGCAAAAGACCCAAATATAATAGAGCCATCTCAAAGTATAATAGACAACTTCTTAAGCAAAGTGAAGTTACCTAAACTATCACAGGAACAGATTGATACTCTTAATCTTCCTATTACACAAGAGGAAATTAAAACCACTATAAAATCCATTCCCTCGGGAAAGCCCCAGGACCTGATGGTCTCCCATCAGAGTATTTTAAAAAATTCGCTAATGACATTCTACCCTACATGAAAGAAACATTCGATTTAGCTTTTAGAACAGGATCCTTCCCTAAGGACATGTTATCTGCTTTAATTGTAACAATCCCTAAACCAGGTAAAGCCCCCAATTCTCCGTCCAATTTTAGACCTATCTCGCTTCTTAACTGCGACGTCAAAATATATGCAAAAATATTAGCACAAAGACTACAAAGAATAATCCCCACATTAATTAAAAATGACCAAGTAGGATTCACCCCAGGAGGGCAAGCCCCAGATAATACCCGGCGTATAATATCCCTTATGCAGATATGCGAAAAAAGGAACCTACCATCAACGCTGAGAAAGCGTTTGACCGGGTAAACTGGAGGTACGCCTTCTCGGCCCTCACCAAATTTGGCATTATAGGTAACATTCAGACGGCTATTAAGTCATTGTATTCTAACCCAACAGCTAGGGTATATACGAATGGAATGTTATCCAGTGAAGCCTCCCTAACAAATGGGACGAGACAGGGCTGCCCTCTATCCCCCCTATTTTTTATTTTATCCATAGAACCTTTAGCTGAACTGATAAGATCTGACCCCAACATTACTGGCATAGAAGTTGGCTCAAAACTCCACAAAATAGCATTATTCGCCGACGATATCATTCTTATGTCCACTAACCCCCAGACTTTCTTATCCGCCATTTTTACCAAAATCCAAGAATATGGTGAAGTGTCATACTATAAAATGAACAATAGTAAATCGCAAGTTCTCTCTATAGCAATTCCATCTAAACAACTAATACATCTTAAAAAACTATACCCATTAGACTGGCAAGACACTGCAATTACGTACCTGGGAGTACAATTGACTACACCCACAACAAAACGTTTCACCTGCAACTTCACCCCATTATTATCTAAAATAGAGAAAGAATTAGAAAATTATACAAAAGTGATTCTCTCATGGTATGGAAGGATAGCAACATACAAAATGAGCATCCTTCCCAGATTTTTGTACTTATTTAGAACTTTACCGATTAAAATCCCTAAGACTTTTTTCACATCCGCTAATGCTCAACTACGCAGATTCATTTGGCAGAATAAACACTCTAAGGTTGCCTTAGGTACCCTTACTAGAAATAGGGAAAGAGGTGGTTTGGGAGTACCAGACTTATATA
>WNYA01000468.1:37935-157109 GCA_019512145.1 Engystomops pustulosus | reverse complement strand
TGGTGTTTGCACCCGTGACTCCTATGAGGGCACCCAGCGATCCATATCGCGGATCGCGGGTGGCAACCGTGCCTCCCTCCGCTGCCCCGGTCCCGCTCCGGTGCACTCACCTCTCTGGCTCCCGCTCCCGTACGGACTAGGTCTCGCACGGCGCCGCTCCTAGGGCGCGCGCGCGCGGCAATGTCTCAATATTTAAAGGGCCCAGCGCACAGGTGATGGTATTGGTCTTTCTGTTTTTTGTATTATAACCCTTTGTTTCCATCATTCCCTGCCGGATCTTTGTGCCTCTTAGCCCTTAGAGAAAGCTTCCTAGCGAGTATTGCTGTGTTTCTGCGTATTCCTGTATCCTGTGTGTTCCCGTTCTGAGTCCTGTGTTGCGTGTACCTGTGTTCCTCATGTTGCTGTGTGCCTGTGTCAGTTCCCTCCATGCCTGGACCTCCTGTTGCTGACCACCGGATGAACTGACGTTGCATCTCTGCCGCCTGCCCTGACCTGTGCCTGGACCCGACTACGAGTTTGTCATCGCTAAGGTACCTCGACCTCGGCTGCCACCGAGGGCTAGTCATAACTGGAACGTCCTAGTGGTATTCCTGCCGCGCAAGTCCAACCCGCTTTGCGGCAGGCTCTGGTGAAAACCAGGTGCCGCTAGGCTCCGGTTCCGGGGTGTTGGCGTTACATCTCCCGCGGTGGTCCAGAGGATACCACTGATCCTAAACAGGATGTCAAACTTATAGATCCTTTTATACAGAACATGGCAATGGCATCAACAGCAGATAACAATTCACCTGATGATACAAGGTTCCTGGTTGGATGGTGTTCGGGAAATGTTGCTCTCAGGAGGCTGGGGAAGAGTTGGCTGGGTGCAGTACTCCACGGCAGGCTATGGTAGGTAGCTCAGGAATCCTGCAAGGCCTAGTTGTGGCCGTGTGTTTGGTCAGCAAACCTCGGACACATGTGCTCAATGTTCCATCTTAGGAAAAAACTCACAGAAAAACCCAGAACTTTCCACCGCAAGGGGGTTTCTAAAATCCCATTGTGACGGTGACAAGTCCATTACCACAACCAGCACTGTGTAAACAGATATGGATAACAAATTATTTCATTGGTCATGATTGTAACATTCCTTCCAGGCAGATATTAACCAAGCTGCATTACTGTTTATAGACACGGATGGCTCATTGAGGAGATCAGTGTCAATGATTCCAATTATATCTATTAGGAGTTTTTTAGTAACACAATGCTTTGGCAGGGGTGTTACACCTGTTTCTGATCATTTCTTGTTTTCTAATTGTTAGATAAATAATGGTAGGTATAGTGTTATTGACAGAGTGCCAGTGACCTAGACTGCCAATCTCCAATGTCGACCAATGGCGTCGGGTCATGGTGTGTTTTGGTGATAAGGAATGCTTGTCAGATTTTTATAGACACTCAGAAGAAATTATACAATATCTTGGTAAATTTCGTGTCAGCAAGCTGAACTGTTTGCACCAGAACCAATCAGCACTTATCTTGGCTCCTCAGGGTGTCTCCTATAGAACCTATTACTGCAGTGGTCCATAGTCAGGCCTCTGACCAGTATGCTGCACCCTAAGGTCTCGTGGTAGAAGATTGATATTCAGGTAAATATGGTTCTGGTGGTACTGCTCTCCAATGGAGTATTCTGTATAAAAAACATTACACATTTTGGAGGTTCTGGTTCATTCTAGAATAACTAGACCTCAGCTAGGCCTCCGTTCTAAGGTGGATGAAGTGTCCTTTTCACTAGTGGTCAAGATGTGTAATTAATGGTAATTAATATCTTATTGTAAAATATAGTTTATTTAGGCTCTCCACAGAGACTATAACCCACCACAACGTGTGCTTAGGGTTAGCGGGAGATTGCTGTTATGTTGCTTGTGTACGGGGAGTTCTATTAGTACGATTTTGAACTTCTTTTCTGTAACCCCAAAAAGGAAACCACGGCACTCTGCGTGGACACCTGCCCCAGTGGTCTCCAGGTACCACACATCCTCCAGTCCCGATTCTTTTATCATTAAGCTTTGTCTAAAATGTTCCTGATGTTGTGGTTCGCCAGGTTTTGTAAAAAAGCAGCATCTATCCACATGTGCCAATAAGCCTTGTCATAGCCGCAGACCTTCTCACAGTCTAACGAACTCTGGGTAATACAAGACAAGGATCTTCTTTCTTCCTGTACGGCATTTATATTCTATTTTTACCTTAGTAAGTGGAGAAGATGTAAAAAAAGACACATTACCAGGGCTGGGGGCCAGTAATGCCCCTCAGCAGTACAAGTCTCAGGGAAAATAACTGGAATTGATTAGTTTCAGAAAATTCTTGCCATTGAGGAGTCGATTTGTCAATTAAGATTTAATCTTCTTGAAACATTGAATCAATCAATTAAATCATAGAGTAAGTGTGAGATGTCTTGCCCTATGGTAAAAGCTTCTATAAGAGAATGAATTTACTTAATAGTTCTTTGTGGGTGTTAGGTAACACTATGGGCCACATCGTTGTTATGTGAGTGTTTCGCTCAGGCAGTAGACTGGGAGTCATTGCGGGAGCACAAGCTCCATCTTTCTTTGTCTCTGGTTCTCCGCACACCAATGCTTTAGAATATATCTCTCCTATGTTTCATTTTCCACGTGGTGCTGCCTCTGGCCTATGCTGAGACATGTGGCTCTGCTTAAGGAAGTAGAGAAGAAAAGGTCTAGAGGGATGACTGCAGCAAGAGTAGGGTCGAGCACACAATTACTCAGCTGCACCCCTACTGCTCTAAGAGCCAAACCTTCACTGCCCCATACTACCCTACATTTCTTCAGCCTTATGGTCTAAATATAATTCACCCAGAACACATTCTGCTTTCTCCTTGACCTCCAGAACCGGTGAGCCCAATGAATTTCCAGCCCAATTACAGTTATCACTGTGTCTGGCTCCCAGGGCTCCATGACGACCATTGTCCCTTTACCATCCACTCAGCAACTAAACTACTGTGTATCTAGACCACGAGATGGGCATCTTCAAACTCACTGTCAATTTCATCATGTGTGCCCCTCAATCACCTAGCTCCCACCCACCTACTTGAACTCTCGTAGGATATATATATATATATATATATAGATATATTATATATATGTCAGTGTGGTGGTATGGTATACAGTGGGTACATTTGGAGGCCAGTCTCTGATATAAGGAATGTATTCCATTAAAGCTATTGTATTAAATGCTGGTCATTAGATGACTTCTCTGAATTTATTTGTGCTTGACAACTACTACAGTTTCATAATTTATAAGTCTGGAATAGGGGGGCGGTGCCTAAACCGCCATGCTGTGCAGACGCGTGTGAGAGAGAGCTCCGCTTCCGGGCCGAACCGAACAGTAAAGGGGTATCACCGCCGCATCTTGTATGGGAAAGACGCGGCACAGAAGGAGCTCCCAGAGGGTCCGAGACAACTCCACCGACGGGACCACCAATATATAATTTCTTTCGGCCGCTCCAGATTCGCTCTCCCGTCCTCCGGAGAACGCTCGCGACAGTACTCCAGCGCGCAGACACAGAGGCGGCGAACACCAGGGTCAGCGCCGCACAGGATCTCCACCCCGGGACCTGCACGAGAGAAGCAGGACCACCGAGGGTGAGTCACGCCCTCCCCACAGCAGGAGAGAAAGAAAATAAAGGCCCCTCACCCCACAATCATACACAACAAAGGGGTGTCTGAACCCCCACTAACAGAAGGGGCAACGTTAAAAACAAAGAATCCCCGCCGCAACTAAAAAAATAATTACCACCACAACAGAAGCCTGCATAAAAGGCGCCTCCACAAAAAACAACAGGAGGTGCTGGCAACGCGCCAAAAAAAAACCTCAGCCCCAATGAGGGACTAATATTAGCCGCCTTCCAAACGCACCTATTTGGTCCCCAGAAACCAGTACAACTGACATACTAGAGCAAAAAAGACACATAACGCTGAATCAAACCAAAGCAAAGGGGCACTAGCCTACAAAGTGAGGATCTCACTCACTCATAAGGATCAGCGCTTAACACACCCACACACAAGGTGAATTATCTCCAGCTCATACTAGCCTACCTCCCCAGAAGAAGCCGCCACTGGCTCTAAGAGATATCAACAGAAGCTCCAAGCCTATTACCCTTCACATCTAAAGACATGGAGATGTATGTGGCAACAGAACTGAAAGGATGCATGGAGACAGGACTACAAAAAGTCCACAAAAGATTTCTCTAGCCTGCAGGAAAGAGTAGAAGAATTGAATCTTCAATCGGAAGTCTTCATCAACATTACTAAAAAAAAAAAACTACAACACCACAGCTACCAATTCTCAACCGGAAGCTCAACAGCGCCAACCACGGCAAATAGATGATTTAGAAACAGGAACAGAAGAAAGAAACCAAACCATAGAATTCAGCAGAGGCTTCCAGAGGCAAGCACTGCTCCAGATATAATACTACCCTCAATCGGGGAATCTCAACACTACTATTGGAACGCCCAATTCGACACTCCCTAGAAATGAGTAGAGCCCAAGAGGCTGAGAGCAAAAAGCAATGACCCTATGAAACCAACGCGACATATATGCCGGATCATCATTACAACATCAAAGAACAATAATGTCAAAGCACGCAACAAGGGAGAAATACGACTTCGATGGAGCCAGAAATTTCCTTGTTTCCTGATGTCTAGAAGGACTTTAAGACAAAAGCGATACTACGACCTTCTTTACTATCATACTGCAAAAAGAAAACATTATATGATAGATCGGGGCTTCCCTTTGCCTCTACATGCGGAAAAGCAGGTACGTGTAATAAAACAAATGACCCTGACACAATCCAGGAAGAACGAATCTCGTTCTTGGAGGAATCAACCTACACACTATTATCACTGCTCCGACTGGAGCGCAGACCCTTCCGCGAACAAGGTGTTTTCCACGAACAACCATCGCGAGCCACCCTCCTGGAAGAAATTCTCGCTCCAGATGTAAACACACCCCCGGCACAAAGACAAAGGGCTCCGAGACACCTCAAGAATGATTAGAGCTCTCAAGAGGAGAGATCTGAGATTTCATCGCATAAATTACAGAAACAAGATTGGTCAGGTCAAAGTCCTCTTCTCTTCTCTCTAACGTTTTACAAAAAACTGTATTACCTAAAAATGTTGTATATAATTTCATCTAATTCAGTTGATATGTTTCATAATTGTATATTCTCAGGTACCCGATGGACTTCGCCGGCTTCCTCAACATAACAATCCAACACAATACAGGCCTTGTCGCCATAGACTAATGTACAAGATAAAAGAGGGGAACCGGCGATGGGTCACCACGGGTAAGACTGTTGATGAATAAGGTTTGTCCACTGAATGGTAATACAACCCTTCCAATACTACACCGCCAAATAAAAGACTACATTCAATACACAAACAGGCTCCAACGGACATACCACATCCCTATACGGATAACACAACAGAAAAGTAAAGCGAGTGATAACTCTCAAGTGTTATGAACAAAACTCAGCCCCCCAATGGACGTATCAGTAATAAGGACCATTACGGTATTCAAAACTGCTTAAGTGCGATAAACAAATCGATCCCAGCCCGGGTTACTGGACATACAGACCACGGTTTCCTAAAAAACCATCCCTTTACCTCCTGTCTCCCACCATGTACGCAGCGAGACGACCTCGACCCACAACTCTAACCACCCACCCCAAAGCAACCTCAACCTATAGACAGACCATAATGTCTTCCACATTAAACAATAGCACAACTAAAACGCCAACGGCTCAACCTCTGAGAAAAGGTCACCAAAATCCTTCACTCAAGCATAGGCAAAAAGAGTAACATCCTATGTGTTAAGAAAACTCACTTAAAACAACCATGTCCAAGCTTAAAAATAAGATACTATCCCATACAGCCTTGCCATTGCACAAATCAAAAGGAAACTCAACAGGAGTCTTCGATCTTTATCCATAAAATGTATTCCTAGCAAAACAATGACACAAAAAGATGACATGCCAGATACATCTTTCTAAAAAATGTGAAATACAGGCTCCCTTTTACGTTTGCAAATGATATACTCGCCTAACTCGGACCAAAAACAAACTTTGAATTAACGTGACTAGATGCTTATAGACTTTTCTCAGGGGTTCATTAGTTCGTGACAGGGAGACTTCAATCTAGCTATAAACCCATAATCGATACGTCAATGGGAAAATCAGCTATTCCTATAATAAATTGAATTATAAAAAAATAGGAAAAAGCACCTACACAAAATGCAACTATGCGACGTGTGGAGAATACAAAATACTGAGGCCAAAGACTACACGTTTTTTCAAAAGCAACACAACTCCTACAGCAGGACTGTGATAGATCGTTGTATGACAAAAAAAATAACAAAACTGCTATCCACATTACAACTCAAAATTAGGTCATATATACTCTCGGATCATGCACCACAGTCTCTGCTCTCCTAATTTACCCCACAAAAACGATCCTCATACAACTGGAAATATAAATGAAAGTTTATAAAAACACAGAAGCTCGCAGAGCTTAAAGGAGGTTGACAAATTTAAAAAAGACCACGACAAGACAAGTCCTCCCAACAGATTCTTTGGGAAACCTTGAAGGATCCCTTAGAGGAATCTAATTAACATGGCTCGAATTATAAAAAGAGAAATCCGAATCTAACTCAAGGCCATACTAAATAAGTTAACATTCTCTGAAAATAAACATAAGCCGGACACTACAATTAACAACACTAAGAGAACTCACATAAGTAGACACAAGATAAACTACAATCTCGTCGAAGCCAAGCACAAAAAGACTACAACAGATTTTGCTCTAAACTTGCAATCTAGGAGCAATAAACCCGAAAGGGGAATATCCTACAAGAGGCCTTAGAGATAGAAAAAGCCGTTCATTATATCCCAGCCATTAAAAACACAAATAGGAAACCACAGTGCATTTAAAACAGAGAAAAGAAATAGCTATATTCTTTTGTTGGATTATTAAAAAATCTTTACAAACTACCAAAACCCTCAGATCCTCCACTGTCCAGTCCAATACCCCAAAACCTTGATACAGTTACATAAAGAAACATTCACTTCCCAACTCTACCCAAAAAACTGACATGAAAATTTAGAAGCCCATTTACCCAGACGAACTACAATTGGTAATAAAAGCTTTCAAACGGTGAAAGGCCCGGGCCCAGACGGTACACGCCATATTCTACAAAACCTAGACGAATGAATCCCCCACTGCACTCCAAACATTTAATGCAGTTTCAGACTTCGCTGGTACAATTCCACAAGCCTTCTACATTGGCCCACATTTACTGTAATCCCAAAAGAAGGAAACGAGACCGTTAACTTGCCAGAGTTACAGCACATCACCTAAATAAATTACTGACGCTAAAATTTCTAGCCAAATTAATTGCAAACGCCTCATCCACTAAAAATGGAGTCCCGATCACCCGGACAACAAGTAGGGGTTTTTATCACAACAGAGAGCAAGAAGGGACAATATATTGAAAACCTTATTCTATCATTCACAATGGCAAACAAGTCATAAGAATGCGATTTTCTCTATTAGTAGTTGCCGAGAGAAGGAATTCAGACCGGCAGGTGGAGATGGGGGATTCAGAAACAGAGGACATAGAAACACAAGGACTAGGAACATACACATGATAATAAAAAACAGAAATTGTTAATAACCCGAAGCCCAAATCAGAAAAAAGGATCTAACTCTACCCCCTTTACAATAAACAACCGGGACCAGACAGTGGCTGACCTCTTTACTCCCTGACGTCTATGCTAGTGTCAGCGACGATCCTTAATCCATAAGAACCCACCGGAAATAACAGGGATTAAAATCGTGAGATAAATGTTCGTTTGCTCAGCCGGTGTTTGCAGAGGGATGAGTGTCCTGATTGATAGTAACCAACCCGGAGGAGAAAACAACACCAAAGCTTAATGGAGACACTCTTGGCCTTTACACTTTTGGCCTTTATAGCAAGCATAAAATTAACCTCTCACAAATGCATAGCATGGGACATAAACATAAATGAACGGCAGATCAAAACACTTCAAAACACAAGGTCCCCAACATCTGAAAAAAAGAAAAAGAAGCATTCAGCAATTAGGGATCAAATTACTTGGCAACACCGAAAACAAGATTTCACACACAATTACAGAAACATACTTCTAACATCCAATCAGACTTGAACAAAATGGGGATCAAAAAAAATCTCTGGTTAGGAGAGTAAACTGTATAAAAAGTACACGTTCTACCAAAAATCCTATACCTATTCAAACCATCCCCTATCGCACAAAGACCTATTTTCAACAAACTTTCAGCATCAATAACCAACTTTATTGGACCCCTCTTTAGCGGAGAGTAAGCCAAATCCATTCTACACCAGAAAATCTCAAGGAGGCTGGGTCTTCCAGACTAAAGGGGGTACTTCTTATCGACCACAAATCATGGACAGAGTAATTGATTGGGAGCAATCAATTTCAAAGCACGTGGATAAATTTAGAAGAAAATAGAGCCAAACTGCAACCCTGTACTAATTACCATGGTCCCCCCAACCTGTTTATCCACCATACGGTTCTGATGGCAAACCCTCTGTAGTAAGTCAGCACACACCAACTAAGAAAAACCTAAAACCATAAACAAACACAGAACAATGAAAAGTATTACGAGAGCTTCAGGAAAAAGACACACCCCCCCCCACTTACCTCCTATCTAGACAATATAGACTTTACACCCGGGAAACAATAAGGACTTTCTCCAAACTTTACGAGAAGAAAGTAACAAACCCTGCTGAGATTCAAACTTTCGTTAGACTCAGCCTCCCTTAAACCTCTCGAAGATGAGGACAAAAAAAGAAAGGAACAGAAAAAAATCAGGAGAAAAAGGGGAACGAAATGGATAACGGAGAGAAAAGTGATACAAAAAAAAAATAAAATATAAAGTTAAAAATGAATAGAAAACTACAAAAAAGTGGAGGACCCTGTGAAGAGAAAAGAACACGTTACAACATGAAATTATCAAAAATATAAAAGGATACCGTGAAAAAAAAGGCAGAAGAGAAGAAAAACCCCCAAAATTATAAAAGAATGGGAGGAAGGAGAACTGAATAAAAACTTTACGCATGAAGAAGAGGAGACGATGGGACAAAGCTTTTGCCCACAGACTCACAAAAAAACCTCTAATCATCAAAGCACAAGAAACAAAATTATAGATAATGTCAAGATGGTACGGGTTCCATCAAAACTCTGAAAAATTTACCCCACGTCCACAAACGAAATGTTGGAGGGTGCAGAGGAGCACTACAGGAACAATGTTAAATATTTGGTGGGAATGCCCTATAATCCCAGCCTTTTGGGGGGAACGGTATGCAATAGAAAAAGAACAGGAGGACTTCTGACAGGACACAAACAGAACGAACGACCCCATCCAGGACGACTATCTCGAGAGCGAACACCGCAAGGAAAATAGAGGAACGCAAACACGGGAAAAAAACGGGCGGGGAAGAGCAGAACCACAACCTCTCCTACCGTAGGAAAAGCCAGGAGAAACAGGAGAGGACAGGAGCAACAAAAAAGAGAAAAGAACAACGAAACAAGGATAGGTCATCACCCACCCGTGAAAACGACCCCCCAGAGAAGCGGTACAGACAAAAAAATGAGAAAACTCTCAAGAAATAGAAAAAAGAAGAGTCACGATTGAATACTACTCTAACTCGGTCCCCAGGAGAATGTTTGGTTGTGAATTTGTGTTTGTTGCATGCTATTCTTTTTTATTTGTTTTTTGACTGCCCAACCCACGGACTTCCCCTCTCCAAGAACACCCGCGCCGCACCGCCTTAGAGCAAAGGAAAACGATAAGGTAAAGAATGTCTAGGAAAAATAGAAATTGGACGAAAACAAAAAAGAAGGTGTGGTTAAACGAAAAGAGAAAAAAAAACAGAGGTGGAAGGGGAAGTAAGAGAGGAGACGAAAAACCGGACGGGCGCCCAACCGGCACAGGCCCGCCCCAGAACCGGACCCCAGTGAGACCCGAGGCGAGAGGAAGAAGAATGCTAGTATGAGATAATAGACTTGTTGTGTTAATGAAAGAATAGTATACGAGAAAAATGATCATATAGATAAGAAGTTTGTATATTAACTTTATTTTGTGTTATTCTTTCTTTAATTAAAGCAGCAGATTGCTAAATAAAGGTATGAAATATATATAATAAATAAACATGCGTTAGATATTTTAACCAAAAAAAAACATATGTCTATTGTGTATGATACGGCACCAGCCCAAAATAAAACGACGTCAAATTAATTGATCACCAGTCGCCCATCGAATTTACATGGTCCTGGTATAGGACAAATCAACGAAGACAATATATATGTACAGATCCATGATAAATGAGCCATCACCAGCAGCCAATAGAGATGTACAGAGTCCATGGTACATGATCCATTCACCACCAGCCGCATACTATAGTCACAGAGTCCATGGTACATGATTCCATAACCCAGCCGAAATAGAGAGTGATCTAACGGAATGCTAAGGGCGGAGAACAGTGAAGAATAGAAAAACGTACACAGACAACATAAGAGAGGAGAAGACATATAAAGGAGTAATAGCGATCAATAAAAAGAAGAAAAGATAGATGTAGCAAGAGGACAATGGTCGGAAAGAGAGATGAAAGAGAAATGAGACTATGTTCTGAGGCAATGGGAAAGATAAATAACAAGACCGCAATCTATATGTTAAGGTCCTGGTACAGTGCATCCATCTCAGCCGCCAACTAATATTTTTAATATTTATTTACAGGAGTAACAGGGGAAGGAGAAAGAAAAAACAACAAGAAAGCTATGCGCAAAGAGGAAATCGGCGGAAATGATAAAGCAAACAAGAACGATAACAAATACAGCTACGATGGAAAGGAAGGCCATGGGGAAGGCATACAGAACAAGACGACATATAGTGGTAAAGAGGTCACGGGGAAATGATGCATACAACTAGGGACCGAACATCTCTATGACAGAATCCAGGGTTGCATGATCTACATCACCAGCCGCCATTCTATTTTGTACAGAGTCCATGGTGATGATCCATCACCAGCCGACTCACACCCATAATAGTAAGTACGAACCAAGAATGAGAAGGGAAAGGGGCAAAGCGTGGAATGGAATGAGATATAACAAAAAGAAACAAATAGATGGTGATAAGAGTTAAGGGTGAATGAGAACATAACCAGAAGCCAATAGAGCTCTGCAGGAAAGAGTAAGGGGGCATGAGAATTAGCAAAGCAAGAAATCTATATGTAAGAGTCACATGGTACCTGACTCCATCACCAGCTGCCATCTATATGTACAGAGTCCAGGTAATGATCCATCACCAGCCGCCATCTAGATGATCAGAGCCAGGTTACATGATTCATAACCAGCCGCCATCTATATGTACAGAATGCATTAATAAATTATTCGGTTGAGCCTCATTCACCCTGGTGGAGATTGGAAATTATGAGAAATCCAGGCTTTATTCATCTTGATAGCGGGTCAGCTGTCAGCGCTGTCAGTCGACAAGGCGGGTACGTATCAGTGATGATTAGAATGAGCGAGCACTAAATGCTCAAGGTTGCCGTATTTCGAGACAACTTTCCATGCTCGAGTGCTCGTCTCGACATAAACCCCATGAAGTCAATGGAGACTCGACGCATTTTCAAAAGGGACCATGGTTTCGGGAAAATAAAATTTGTATTTAATTGAAAAAGATTTGTCTTCTGAAGTTAGGCAGATATTATGAAACATCGCAATCTATTCTTCACTCGTTCGCGCATATATTATCTCCCGACAAGTTTAGCAGAGATGTGAAAAAGAACAGTTGAAAAGTATTTAGACACAAGAGACAAAAAAGTATTGAAAACAACAGATGAAAAAAAGGCAGGATATATAAGTGAAAAAAAAGGGAAGATGAACACAGTGAAGAACGAGTATGAAGAATAGATTGCAGTGTTCGGCAAATCTGTTTACGTGTCGGGGTGATACGTCTGGTAGGGGATCCGCTCCTTCTTCTTCATGAAGTCTCCCTGTCTCTCCGTGCTGGCCCCATGTATCAGTTGCGCTGCCGATGCCAATTGTCTTTTTCTAAGGGACTGAGGACCGATCGCGAAAAAGGGACCGCAAGGGCATACTGAGGAAACTAAGGAAAAAGGGAGAATGAGGGGGGAAACCATCGTCACAGATGAGACCTGTACGACAAAGGTATAACCGAATGATGATGGACAAACAGTGTTCAAAGGAAGGATAACGTATAAACGACCAAAAACTGTATAAATATGATGAAAGAGGCAGGCCCAATGTTCCGTGACTGCTGCCGCCTTGCACCTGTCTCCGTGCTGCTGCACGATCTTTTGCACCATGTCTCCGTGTGATGAAGATGCCCAATGTATCACGTGTGCGCGCTTCTCCGGTTGTCTCCGTGCTGCACTCCCCGGTGGTATCCTGTGTGAGGCTAAAAGGGGCGATGTAGAGGTGAGGAATGACAACGAGGGATAGGGCTCGGCTAAACGTCGGTGATTCAATGTGTTAGTCACACATATTATATGTTCTTCACATAAGATCTTTTGTGTGGTATTGGTGCTGCGAATTTACATAATTACATCATAAATCTTCAAAAACATGACCAGATAATAAATAAGGAAGGAGAAAGTGTAAGAACCAGTTACTAATAGATAATTGACTCGCCATCATAAATCCAATTGCTAGTTTTTTGTTTTGTTTTTTTTTTTTTTTTTTTTCCACATAATGAATAGTTACTATATGGGAGCATAACTAAAAATAAATATAATTTCATAAGATGAGACAACACTACATTCATTTTAAGAATATCCAAACTATTGACAGATTATACTCCACCCCCCCGCGAAACCCCCCCCCATCCCTCCCTACCACCTTTGGCCCGTGCTGGAGATGTGAAAGGAAAACCAAAAAAAAAAAAAATTAGCACTTTCCCTGACTATCCATGGGCTCCCCGGGACGAAAAGAGAAAATTAATCTTTCCTCCCTTCTTTCAAGTTCTCATTGCGGCCCAATAGGTAAGCTCAGTCTACTACAGTTCCTATAAGCGTTTCTTCCTATGCACATATCCGCATTGAGGCCTACGTAAGCCCCAAAGATTACTCCATCCTTTCACCACTGGTGGTTTCAAATCATCTGTCCCAGTATTAAACCTAAGATAGTCTGGGACGAGGATGGAAGGAATAGAGAAAGCTCTAAGAGGATTAGGTCACTCTTTTGCCTAGAGTTATGGGAATCGGGAGCCTAGTACCCAGTAACAACAAGTAGCAACTGATCGGTTGTGTCAGGGAGCATGAATCTGTTCTATATTATCTTAAAACCCTCCCAGTATGGGAATATTCGGGCAATCCCATAGAAGGTGTAGGTTGTCGGGCCATCACACTTCTTTTACACCTCTTGCAGTCTGGAGTTTTCACTTAACCCAATTTTAAACATCAAATATGGTGAAAAAAAAAATTAAATTCTATATAAAAATATTAAGTGAGTCATCTATGAATTTAAATTAATTGTGGATCTCACCCACTTTTTATATATATATCGCCATTGTGCTGCTGTGATTCAACCCACCTGCTTACCCATTTTACTTGACCTATATGGCTGACTGTCTGTATCAATTCAGATCTTAACAGACGATATTAATCCTGGACAAATTCAGGACATGCGGGATATAACCCTAAAATTTCAGAAGCCGCATTTACCCCCCACCACCCACCATCGTGTATCTGTGAACTTATCATGATTAATATCTTTCTAATGCATGTGCTATTGGACCATCCCTTAAAATAATCTTTCTCCTCCAAAATCACATTAGTGCACCCAAAAAACTGAAAGACGGTACCTCCCCTGTTCCTCCAAATGCTCCAAGGGAGATAATCCCTTTTTTCCCCAAAACCTGACATCCTCCATTTGTATAGAGTTCTAAAAAAAATTTGGATTGCCCCATAAACGGGGAAATTTTAAAATACACCCCTAATCCCAATACTTCTTAAAATCTTCCAGGTGTTTACAATAACTCCGCCAGACTGAAATTTTTTTATAGCATGACATTTCAGGGACCGGATTGCCAGAGGGCGGGCATGGACTCTCAAATCTCCGCCCCACCCAACACTGATCATCTGAAAAATACCGTGTGGAACATTTATTTTATTTGCCATGAGAATATACTGAATCTGTGCGCAAAAAAATAATGGTAAAAGGACGGGAGAGCGAAAGTTACCGCCCCTCTCCTTGTTTACATTAAACGTTTCTGTTAATACGGACCCTTTTTCGACCCCCAAAGTAATTTCTTGGATAATAGCTCTGATAAACGAACCATTTCTCTGCCCAAATCCAACATGGCGGTTGACATAATACGGTATAACATTGGGGGCAGCAAGATAGCTCTAGAAGAAACAATCTTTCTGCTTCGATTTATGTAAAGGTAAAGTATTCCAGGTGGTGTCACCTTATTTTTTAAGTGATGAATTCTAATGATAATAGTGGGGCCAGATTATGAGGTATGTCTCCTCCACATTGGTTGTATCTTTAAGCCTAGATATTCCGCATGAGGATGAGATCTTTTTAAATCAACTGATGTCAAATTAAGCTGAGATTCATTGTCGAGTGGGGGGCCACCAACAATAGATTTGGTGGTATTAATCTGAAAGCCTGAAAACCCTTCCAAACGCACTAATAACCTTCAGGGCTTTTTGGAAACAGACGGATGTAGAGAATCTTTTAGGCAGAGAGAGAAGGAACATTGTCGGCGTTTACAAATATCTTATCCAGTAGGTCCAAGCTAGTCTCCGCCCCCTATCTTCCCTATAGGCCCTGATTTATTGCCATTGGCCGCTCACGCACCCTATAAAAAGCAAAATACTAGAGGAGTAAGACAGTGGGCATCCTGCTGGTTGGTACCCCTAGAAGAGTAAAAAATGGAGAGTAGTCGCATTTTATTCTATACAGACCTAGGGGCCTGATAAAAGAGGTCTAAACCCAATCCACGAATCTACTACCCAGCCCAAACCTATGCAGCAATTCTTCCAGAGGAAGTCCTCCCACGCCACCCTAGCAAAGGCTTCGGAGGAGCCAGACAGGATGGAGACGAGACTAACAAGTAACAGGGCAAGAGAATTGCGACAAAACTCGCTTATTATATTAGTTTACCCTGGCGACCGGCACAAAGCCGCATTGTCCTCATGTATAAGTGGTGACACGCAGCTTTTAATCTGTTCCGACAGCAATTGGCAATCCAGTCAGTTTCGCATGGGGGGTTTACTTGAGAGACGAGATCGGGCGTATAGGACGGATTAAGCATATCAGAGGGTCCTCATTTTTTTTGGAGGGAACAAAGATCTCTAAATGAATAATACACAGGACATCGGGTCGCTCCGGTACCCTGTACCGAATCCCCTATATCAACAATACAAAAGGTAGGGAGAATGGAGCACAATCTATTTATTAAATTTCTAGAGGTAGCCCGGTCATCCCAACATCGGGAGGAGTTACTCTAGCGGATGGCGAGAGAATCCTCAGCTCTGAGATGGATATTGGGAAGGTTACATCTGCTCTATGTTCATTAACATAGGAGGGACTGGATTATTATCTAATAGTTACCTATATCTCTACTGACGCCTCAAATCTGAGGAATTAACTATTTTGGAAAAACTTGTAAAAATGTATTTTTTCACTCACTGGATCATTTGCTTGATCTTTTTGCTATCAGAGCCCTTTTGATGGGAGAGGAGAGCCACTCTCGCAGTGTGTCTTCTGATCCAGGGAAGAATAACTTCTGCATAGCCTTATTGGCGATTGCACCTATTGTACTCCTCTGTGCTTTCTTAAAATCTATCTATGAGTCTTGTGCCCGGTTTTACCTGCTAGTCCCTTCTCTTTTTTTAGCTGCTCCTTTAGGGTCCTCTCCTTGTCTAAGCCATTGTTCCGCGAAGACAGAAATTATAATTTCTGAAGTTATTAGCCATCGAGGAGGGATTCAGCAGCAGCCCAAATGAAGCACATAAAGGAGCTAGCGGTCTTAGTTAGAAGAAATTAAAACGCATATTTCCCTCTTGATTGTGTCATCATCTGGTAATAGGGACAGCCAGTGCGCATTTACGTTTCCAGAACCTAAAAGCAGGGTTTAGTTGAGGCAGACCGTCAGAACCAATGGGGAATGGTCAGCAATGGACCCCGATATCATAACGAATTTTCCGAACCCAACCGAAGGCATAGTCATTGACCAGTGCCAAACGATCCTAGAGAAGGAATTATGAGAGCGATAAACAGGATATACTGCAGATCCCCATTTAAGGACATCCACCACATTCTCTCAAAAGCCTATTCCTGGGACAGAACCTGAAGAAGGGGGGTCCCCCGCGGTTGTACCTGCCATATCATTTTCCCTAAACGGGTTCCTTCTTCTCTGACATAACAGAGTTGAAGTAGCCCAGGGCCAATCCGGGGCAGTCGCCGACCCTTCTCCAGGAAAACGCTCAGGTTAATCAGGAAACATCATTAGCTAAAGGCGGTGTATATATACACCTGTCTACAATACATTGGTGCCTTCGAACTCCAATACAAAAAACAAATATCCCCTCTATATCACCAAAGCATCTGAAACTTGAAAACTGATTGAATCTATGACCAAAATTGATAGACCCTATAGAAAATGAGGTGGAATAGAATGATGTTGGAGACCTGGCTAGCCCACCTGCCGGGTCTACTAACGTAGCGAGTCATTGTCAAGATTGGTCTAAACAGTCAACAATTGCAGGAAGTTGCTTAATTAATGTAGTCAAAAACTAAGGTGCAACGCTTCAGATGGTCTTTCAGCCCTATTATATTCAAAGTATAAACCTAGTGCCATGATAAAGTAAAAGGGCAAAGGAAAAAACCAAAAATAATAGAAAGCAAAAGAAGGACGAGAAATCAAACCCAAAACACAATAAAACATGGCATAAAATGGTAGAATTTTATATTTAGAACCCACTGTAAAAGCCCCATCCAAAACAATGCTCACTCGCAGATAGAATGAACCCTAAAAGAGGAAATAATTATTACCATCTGTGTATTACGATTTCATAGTCTTAAGGTCTAAACCAATCGGCCCAACGTTGGTTGGGTACTGTGAAAAACGGGGATGCCTTTGAAAAAATAATTTGTAATTTTGCCGGGGAACATCATTGAGTAGATGATACCCTATCTCTCAACCCTTTTTTTCACCTCTAAAAAACTTTTTTTTTTTGAGGGTATCCCTACGAGAAAGTCCGGAGAAAGCGCTACTTTACCCCCTGAATTTGATTAGATCTTTTAAGGTCACGTGCTTTTCGTAATATTATATCCCGAATCTCTGAAGTAGTTGTTTTACAAATAAAGGTCCGTGGGTGTTACCAGATATACGGATGCTGCTGAAATTCATGTGCAGTTTACCTTCTATACCAAAGGTAGGGGCAGATGGCTGCTGCTCCTTGCCTAGTCTCTCCGAAGCCACTCCTCTTTAATAAAGGAAAAGGTCCTTCCCTCAGCCTTTCTGGTATCCCTATAAACCTCAATTAGATCTCCTTGAGCGATCCTCCATATCGGCGAATTTCCCTTTAGGGCCTCTTTTTTTCGGTTTTCCAGTGAGCGACCCCGTCGTCCCGTGTAACTTTTTTTAGAGATGGTTTTGCTTTATCTCTTCTCAATATTGACATTTTATCCTCAGCTATTTTATGATTATCTATGACCCTATTCAAATCCTCCTCAAGAGAGAGACATTTCCTCTCAAAGCGCCCACTGGTATGTGAGAGATCCCAATATGGCAGGAGTCAGGTTGCAGATTTTTTATTAGAGTCAAGGATCTCTCGAAGATTGCCTTTTCTCCCCCCCGCTACTGCCTATTCCCCCACCGTTATTCACTCTAACCACAGCAAATCCTCGATCTGTGGTTATTTTGGAGGGTCCTGAACCTCATAATCGGGCGGGTTTTTCTTTGTGTTGTAAAACCGGTACGGTTTTCAAATGATGGGACTCATAATTTGTCTAGTTTCGGGAAGGTTATCCCCTTTGGACCCTCCTTTATCTTTTCCCTAGAGATGTTGTGCATAGGCGATGGGATTTCCTTGAGTATTTTGGGGTGGCATCAAAATTTAAAAGGTCGTAAACATCTATACCAATCCCAACAAAATGTACCAAATTTTCAATAATTGCCACCAAACTGATAACAGTAAAAATTTATGACCATACACACGTCTCACAAAGCAGGAAGCAACAAAATTTGTATAAATAGAAAATAAAAGAAAAGAGGGCCTTTTAAAAATGATACGCCAGGGCCCCATATAGGAAGGATTGATTAAAACGCATAACAAGAATTCTGATACAGGTTCTACTAAGTCCAACAACCTGCAAACAGTGGTGTCTAGAAAAAAAGGTTAGTCTGAAGATGGACATCCATATATTTGCAAGCTGGGGTAGTAAGAATTGAAGGATGAATGACGCGCGGAAAGAAGAAAAGAGAAGAAGCAAATCCTCGTAGAGTAAAGTTAGGGTTAAAAGAGGGAAAAAAAGTTTTGACGTCATTAGTATTATATAGGCAAAGCAACAGTCAACCCGTTATAGTAGAACATAAAGCACAGAAGAGGAGGAAACTGTATCCAGAGATTACATCTCACCCATCCTGTAGAATCGAAGGCTCCGAAAGACTCCAGCCAAGCCATTGTAGTCAGTAGTGGAGGATGATGGAAACAAGGCATGAGATAACTGCGGATCTGACTCCGACCCGCCGACACCAGGAGAGAAAGCCCCGCCACGCCGCCTCAGCAGCGAATCCGAGTCAATTCGATGGTTCAGGTCAGCGCGTCCTCCGAGACCATGATCCACCTTGAGCAGAGATTCTGTTCCTTGTACACCCAGCCGTCCACCTTCATGCGTACGGAGCAGGGAGCCCATCAGATAGAAAAAGGGTGGACCGCCCCCCGCTGCAGCGCCGCAGAAGCTGACAAGTCAAGCGCTAACTGAGTCTCCCAACATCAACGGGCGACAGCCAGGTCAGCCGGAGGAAGAGCAGGAGAGTTGGCGGGGCGCTGTGCAGCGTGACGCGTCTACGTATGCCGGTTATGACCTCCACCGACTTCACATACTATGTTATTCGCAACAGTTCGCGAATCTTCCCGACAGGTAAGCAGATGTGCGAAAATCGGTAATCGATTATTCACTGTGTTTTTCACTGGTTTGCACTTTTAAAATGATCCTTTGTTGTTCACTGTGTTCACTGTTTTTATTCGATTTTCATTATTTTCACTGTGTTTTTTAATAATGCTCGATTCGAGCAGTGGGATTAGTTGGAAATACTGGACGAGGTATACCGTCATCTCTTAGTGATGATTGCCACCAGCTGCACGAACTGCCAATAAGATTTCGGAACAAGGAAGAGAGAGGAAGGACAGAAAGACATACTCAGGCTGTCTAACAGCGCAAGTTTTCATCACATGTCAAGATTGTGAATGAAACCCAAAGTGGTAGGGAGCTTTTTGTGTAACTCAGTCCCCCCCTAGACGATGGTATGTCAGCTACGTACTCCTCACCATCTTTCGTAAAAAATCAGCCATACTCTGACGAGAGAGACTGGGGGACAGGTGTTGACAGTTTTGTCTTGCTGGGGTGGGGACATAAAGCGTGGCAAAAGCTTGTAAAGCTACCCTCAGTGCGGACAAAGCTGCTGCTCGCCTACTCTCCCCGCTACTTGTTCCCGCAGAAACTACGCACTCTGCCGCTTCGCCGCTTGTAGAAGGGAAATACTGTTTCACTTGCTGCACCAAGGGCCTGCGGGGTCTTCATGCATTCTCACACTCTTTCCTCGCAGGGATGAGAGGGAAGATTTTGCTTGTACGTGGGTCCGGAGAGTGATACCCAGTAATCGGTGCTGGATATAATCTTTGAACGCAGATGGTCATGGGATAGCAGCCTAGCATGAATCTGCCAATGCGCCAGATAGATTCCAACACGCAAGAATTCACTCCCCTCAATGGCCTGACTGGTCCATTCTCCTTCCTCCAAATCCTTTCTTCTGGCCCATCTCGCTGAACAGTGAAGGAGCTGAACAATGGTCCCCTTCTGTCTCGCCAACATTTCCCTCCTTCTCCTCAATCAACTCCTCGATATGCGTGAGACGATGAGAGAAACGACCTGAGGGGGTGCTTTGGGCTACAACAAGGGATCTTCTTCCCCCGTCTCTGATGACGAGCGCAAGCTTCAGACTTCACGCTGATAGAGAGTTTTTCACACAGGCCAAGCCAGCGTGATGGTGAGGCTGATTGATGGCGGCATCGCCACCTGACCATCTGTGGTTGACTCCTCAAAGTTATCAGCACCTGACAGATCGATACAGAAATCCACGCCCTCCTCATTGTAGATGAGGGAAAATGACGATCATGCCCACCAGTTCTGGTGGGAAGTTGCACATATGGCAGTCTACATCGCTCTGCGCTGCTGGTAAACTCTGGAAACAGGTAATGTTGAAATTCCACCTCGTGGGGGGAACGTCGCACAACAGCATCGGGTGTTAGGGGGGGGAAAAGGGGAGTTTGAGGCGGCACTGCGCTGGACTTCTGAAAATGCGCACAGATGCGACGCCACCTCTGTGAGCAAATCAGTACAGATTGGGGTTTTATAGTTCTTGAGGAGGAAACCCTTGAATGTGAACTATGGAGATTAACAATGGGCCAGGCATGCACATGGGTCAGTCTGCCGAAATTGCAGGAGCCGCCACCAGGTTCACGGCCGTTGTCACACACAACCATGCCTGGCTTCAGTTATCAGCCGGTTGGCCAGCACGATCGGTCTGCGCTTTTTGGTGATGACCTGTAATATTTCTTGGGCAGTGGCCCTTTATCGCCTCGGTCAGCAGTTTGAGCACCCGCAGCGTTCGCTTAGCGACGGGCACTGCTGCGTGCCTAGAGATAGCGATATGAGGGAGACATGAAAACGGAGGTTAGTGTAGGAGGAGGAGGGGAGGGGGGGGGAGGAGGAGGGGGAGGAATAGTAGGATGAACAGACCTGGACAGAGGTAGGCCCCCTCGCAATCATCGGCGTCGGCAAGGTATATGACCAGCCAAGGAGTCAGACTCGGGGTCCCGCCCCACCAAGTTAACCAATGTGCCGTTCAGCGATATATAGTGGCCCGGCCCGGCAGCCACTCGGGACCTTGTCAGAAATGCGCTGTCACAGGGCACGGTGATGTTGACCCCCTGAAGTGATGGGTGCAGGGATGGGACGGCCAAAATCGGGAAAAGTCTTTTTTTGTGGATTTGGTTTTCTTTTGTTTTTGAGGGATTTTTTTCCTTTCCTATTACCGAGGGGAGGCACGCAGCCCTGAGTTTTGTTTCCCTCGCCCCCCTGGAAGGCTCGCGTCTCTACCCGCATTAGGGAAGCATATCCAGGCAAGCAATCTGGAGTGTGGACGTTTGAGGGCTTGGGGCTGTGCCGGATGGGTTGCACTATTTACTATGCGATCCAGCGTCTGGAGTATGGGAGTGAATGCTGGGGATGCTGTGGAGGATCGTGGAGGCGAAAAGAGGGGGGTTTTCGGGCCAGGGGTTCCTGGGCACTGGGCAGGGGGCTGACTATCATCCTGAGACAGGGAAGGAGCCGGTAGTGTGCACGGCGGGGAGGTGAACGGGCGCTTGTGCCAATGAGTGCCGCGCAACTGGTGGTAGTTAAGCTAGTAGTGGTGGAACCCTGCTGATCCTGGTTTGGCCAAAGGTTGCACACCACAGTACGTCGGTCATCCGGGTTTCCTTAAAGAAAACCCTCCAGGACTTCTGAAAATTAGCCCTCGCCACGGGAGCTCACTACGGACACATTTGGCCGTGATGCACCAGCTCTCGGCCCTGCCTCTCCGTCTGGCCCCACCACTGCCTCTTTTCCAACCTGTTATGGGCGAGGACTCTACCTCCATATCAGAGAAGAACTGTGTTCACCCGGCCCTCTCACCCAGCTCTGGTCTGTCACCTCCATCTCCTCGATCCTCAGTCTGCTCCACCCTCGGACTCCTTGCCCTGGACAACAACTTCACCACTGTATGCAATCCGTGTCTCCTCATCGTCGAGACCACCTCTTACACATTATTCCAATACGTCAAGAAGGTCATCATTGACCCACAGACTGCGCCGGTTTTGGAAAACCTGGGAATCGGAAAAAGAAGCTCAGCAGCAACCGGAACACGTTGGTTTTTGTGACTCTGGGAAGGGTCAGAAAAACAGTTTCCTCAGGTATGCCGGTTAAAATGCCAAATTTTCCTGGTGGTGGGGCATACTGGGGGGGGGGAGGAGGCTGAGGTGCAGGAGCTGGGGAGGGTGCCGATGTTCGGTGACATGGGGTGGGACTGCGTGAAGGACTGACTGGTGGACACATTGCTAGAAACATTGATTGTTGTCGGCCATCCACGACATTAACTGTTTCGCACTGTGCTGGCCTAACAGTGTTCTACCAGAGTCACAGTAACTGAGACATGAACCTAGGCGTGTAGCTCTGCGGCGTTCCCTGCTCCCTCTCGGAAGGTGGGTGTTCACCCGCCCCAGGACACGGCCTCTGACCCAGCAGTAGTGGGACGCCCACGTACCGCCCTCGTCTCTACCCTAGCCCTAGGGTTAAAATTTTGAAAAATTGGAAAGTTAAACTGTAATTTTTTTTTAGTTTTTTTTTTTTGTGCTTTTTTTTTTTTGTTTGGTTTTTTAGTTTTTAAAACCAAACAATGCTTATCCTTATTGCTTTATTGCGTATTCTAGCCCCAATATGAAAGCCACACTGCTATGGCCAGATGAGATGATTGGATGAGTTATCAAACAAATAAACGTAAAACGCAAA
Source organism: Engystomops pustulosus (assembly GCA_019512145.1). Classification (NCBI taxonomy): domain Eukaryota; kingdom Metazoa; phylum Chordata; class Amphibia; order Anura; family Leptodactylidae; genus Engystomops; species Engystomops pustulosus. Next base: position 134,200 of record WNYA01000468.1, on the reverse strand, counting down.
AAGTAACTGCCAGACTGTGCCTAATTGAATCAAACCCCTAATAATTGTCCCACTGCGGTGTTGCGATGATATGTGCCGTCACAAGCGGCTAAAACACAACGGTCCCAAAAGTCTCACTGCAAATTCTCCACAATATGGTATAGATGCCACTACAGCAAGGCCAGCCACCGCAGATCAACCAGAGAAAAGAAAATATATAACGCTATTGTAGGCCAAGTAAGCCGTTTGTTGGATTCTCCGATGCCTATTTCTAGTCCAACTATGAAAGCACACTGCTAGGACAGATGATGAGGACGCTGAGTTATCAAAAAATAAATGTAAATAAAAAGAAAGAAAAACTGGCAGACTGTGCCTAAATTGAAATCAAACCCCTAATAAATTGTCCCCACTGTGGGTCGAGAGGGATATGTGTGTCACTAAGAGCTAAACACAATGGGTCCCAGTCTCAAGCAAATCTCACAAAATGGTAGTAGCTGCTTGCACTAATAAGCAGCAAGCTCAGCCACAAGAAAAAACAAAAAAGCAACAATAAAACGGTATTGTTAGCCTAAGAAGGGCGTGTTTGTTTGGGTTTCTTGTAGACTCATCTGGCCTAAACTATTCTAATAGACCAGCTTTCCTAACGCTTTTCCCTGCCGCAGGCAGCTCCTGCCCTAGCGGCAGACAGACAGAGAATGATCCGAGCAGCGCGGGCCGAGGGGCATAGTTCTATCAGGGGCACTGATCTGGCCAGCCAACCACTGCTATCGACGTGTAAGAGGTACACGTCATGCTAGGTGGAGTGCCGGAGTATCCTGGTGGGGATGGCTCGGTTTCTGGCAGCCACACCAAAAAGCAAACGGCGCAAGATTGCATTTCGCGCAGAACGGTTACGCACGAAAATCGTTCGAGCAACGAGCAGTTTCGGAGTACGATAATGCTCGAACCGAGATCCAAGCGCGGAAGTAAGTTCGCTCATCTTATACATGATCCATCACCAGCGCTCTATATGTTCAGAAAGCCACAATAGTAACATGATCAATCAGCAGTCTACTCTCATGTACCGAGTCCATGTGCATGATCAATCACCAGCGCCCATAGTATGTACCCGAGGCCATTGGTACCTGATCCATCACAAGCCGCATCTATTATTGTACAGAGTCATGGGTTAATGCTCGCTCACCAGCGCCAGCGACGAGTACAGAGGTCCATGGAATTGATGCAGCACCAGTCACATCTCTATGACAGAGGCAGGACATGACCATCCACCACGCCACCTCTATAGGACAGAGTCCTTGGTACAGATCAGCACAGTCACCATCTACTATGACCGAGCCGGTACAGACCAACAGCCGCCATCTAATGTACGAGGTCATGGGACATGAGCATCACCAGCCGCCCCTATACCGGTACAGAGCTATGGTCAAGCTCAAACAGCCTGCTCCATTAAGTACAGAGTCAGGGACATGATCTACAATATACCCATAATGATGGAAGAGTTCAGAGGTAGGACTTCATCAGTAGGCAATCGATATGTATATGAGACACTGGTCCCTTCTCTCCCCCCATCCGCTCCCCCTTCCTCCCTCCTCGCCCCTCAAACCGGCTGGACTGTTACTCCCGTTGCCGATACCCAGTCGCCCGTGGTCTCACGTGGCAATGGACTTTGTTACTGATCTGCCTGTCTCCTCAGGCAATACTGTCATCTGGGTGGTGACGGACCGGTTTTCCAAAATGTCCCATTTTGTTCCCCTTCCAGGTCTTCCGTCTTCACCACAGCTTGCCAGTTTGTTCTTCAAACATATCTTCCGTCTGCATGGCCTTCCGCTTCACATTGTGTCCGAACGAGGAGTCCAGTTTGTCTCTAAATTCTGGCGTTCTTTATGTAACCAACTGCAGGTCATCCTTGACTTTTCTTCTGCTTACCACCCTCAGTCGAATGGTCAAGTAGAGAGGGTGAACCAGACTTTGGGCTGCTACCTCCGCCACTTCGTCTCAGCCCGTCAAGACAATTGGACTGACCTTCTACCTTGGGCTGAGTTCTCTTACAATTCTCTGGACTCGGGATCTACTGGTTCGGCTCCGTTCTTCGTGGTCTATGGACGTATTCCTCGCCCACCTCTCCCGCTGTCTACCCCCTCTGTTGTCCCTGCGGTGGAGGATCTGGTGCAGGATATCAAGGCTGTTTGGGACCAGACCCGCCAGTCCCTTCTACGAGCTTCAGACCGTACCAAGACCCAGGCTGACAAAAGACGTCGAGCTCCTCCTGTCTTCTCTCCTGGTGACAAAGTATGGCTATCCTCCAGATACGTCCGGCTTAAGATACCCAGCTATAAACTTGGGCCCCGGTTCCTTGGCCCCTTTGAGGTAATCAAGCGCATTAATCAAGTGGCATACAAGCTCCGCCTTCCTCCATCTATGCGCATCCCGAACTCCTTTCATGTATCCCTCCTGAAGCCAGTCGTCTTGAACCGCTTCACCCAGCAATCCCCTCCTCCGGCTCCTGAGGCTGATTCTCCAGATGTATATGAAGTCAAGGAGGTTCTGGACATGAAGTTCGTAAGGGGTAAGCGGTTCTTCCTTGTAGATTGGAAGGGGTTCGGGCCTGAGGAGAGATCCTGGGAGCCTGAAGAGAATATTTTTGATCGGACTCTCCTCCAGAGGTTTCTTGGGACCAAGAAGAAGAGGGGGAGGCCGAAGGGGGGGGTACTGTCACGGGCACCCCCGCGATCCATACCACGGATCGCGGGTGCACCCGTGCCTCCGTTGCGGGTACCCCCGCGATCCATATCGCGGATCGCGGGTGCACCCGTGCCTCCCTCCGCTGCCCCGGTCCCGCTCCGGTGCACTCACCTCTCCTGGCTCCCGCTCCCATCCGGACTAGGTCTCGCGCGCGGCCCCGCTCCCTAGGGCGCGCGCGCGGCACTGTCTCAAGATTTAAAGGGCCAGCGCACAGGTGATTAGTATTGGTCATTTCCTGTTTTGTATATAACCCTTTGTTTCCCATCATTCCCTGCCGGATCTTTGTGCCTCTTAGCCTTAGAGAAAGCTTCCTAGCGAGTATTGCTGTGTTCCTGCGTATTCCTGTATTCCTGTGTGTTCCCGTTCCTGAGTCCTGTGTTGCCGTGTTACCTGTGTTCCTCCCTGTTGCTGTGTGCCTGTGTTCCCGTTCCCTCCTGCCTGGACCTCCTGTTGCTGACCCCGGACTTGAACCTGACGTTGCATCTCTGCCGCCTGCCCTGACCCTGTGCCTGGACCCGACTACGAGTTGTCATCCGCTAAGGTACCTCGACCTCGGCTGCCACCGTGGGCTAGTCACACCTGGGAACGTCCTAGTGGTATCCTGCCGCAGCAAGTCCAACCCGCTTTGCGGCGGGCTCTGGTGAAAACCAGGTGCCGCTAGGCTCCGGTTCCGGGTGTTGGCTAGTTACATCTCCCGCGGTGGTCCAGAGGATCCACTGATCCTAACAGGTGCCACAATATGAGGGGGAGATGGGGATGCATAATATATGGGGGACCAAAATCTGGGAGGAGAGGGGGCCAAAATATGAGGGAGAGACCGAACTGGCTTCACGTTGTATAGCGCAGATTGTCCGCTACCTTTGAGGACTTCGACTCGCTCCACAGTCTCTGGAGGGTTTGCCAGCTGTTATCGGGACTTTCGGAGGTTTTCTCAAAGAAGCAGGCGGAGATTCTACACCACATGTCCCTATGATTGCCCTGTGGATCTTCTTCCTGGCGCCACTCCTCCCAGCGGTTGTGCTATCCTCTTTTGTACCTCTGAGTCTCAGCCATGTCCGACTACATCAAGGAGAATTGCAGAGGGTTTTATACGCAAGATCCTCCTCTCCGGCTGGCGCAGGTTTCTTCTTGTTACCAAGAAGGAGTCCCTACGTCCCTGTATAGACTGTCGGTGGGCTGAATAAGATCAGCGTGATTAAAAAACGGTACCCCTGCCGTTGATTACAGAACTCTTTGATGCGCCTACGTGGTCAAGGTGTTCTCAAAGTGGACTCCGTGGTGTTACAATCTCATCCGGATCCGCAAAGGTGATGAGTGGAAGACGGCGTTTAACACCCGTGACGGGCACTTTGAGATTACGTGATGCCCTTTGGACTGTGTAATGCCCCCTGCGTTTTTCAGGAGTTGTGTGAACGACATTTTTCGGGACATTCTATACTTGGTCGTGGTCTACCCGAGTGACATCTTGGTTACTCTCCAGACCTTGAGTCCCCAGGCACACGTACGACAAGTTCTAGGTCGAGACTTGTGCAATCACCTCTTGCCAAGTTTAGAAAAATGCCCTGTTTCACCAGCACTGCCTTCACTTCCTCGGTACATAATTTCCGACAGAGGCCTCCAGATGGACCCGCGAAGCTGTCTGCAGTTCTTCAGTGCCACGTCCAGAGGGTCTCGAGCCATTACAGAGGTTCCTGGGGGTTTGCGAACTATTACCGTCAGTTTATTCCCCATTTCTCCACTTGGTTGTCCCCCATCGTGGCGCTCACCAAGAAGGGTTCCAACCACGTGCCTGGTTCTCCAGCTGCTGAAAATGGCCTTCTCCAGTTAGTTAAAGTTGCTTTCTCCTCGGCTCCCGTACTCTCTAGGCCAGATACGGACAAACCCTTTCTTCTGGAGTGTGGACGCATCCTCCATAGGAGCTGGAGCGGTGCTCACTCAGAAAGGGCCCAAGGGCCGAACTTTGACTTGCGGTTTCTTTCCAAGACTTTTCCCCAGCTGAGAGAGAAATTATTCCATTGGAGACAGAGAACTATTAGACCATCAAATTGCTTTGAAGAATGGCGGTATCTTCTGGAGGGAGCTCTCCATCCTGTTTGTGTGTACACTGACCACAAGAATCTTCTGTACCTCCAGACAGCCCAGCGCCTGAATCCCAGGCAAGCCGGTGGTCTTTGTTCTCTCCGCTTTGACTTGTGATTCATTTTCGTCCGGCAGACAAGAATGTCAAGGTGATGCTCTGTCCCGTCGTCAGATGTTGTTGGAGAGAACCAGTTCCGGCACATAATTTCTCCTGATCAGCTTGTTGTTGCAGCTCGGTGGACCGTCGGCAGCTGCTCCTGGCAAGACGTATGTTAGACCTTGCATCTCAGGAAGAGGATTCTGTCTTGGGGACATTCTTCTCGTCTGGCTGGGCGCCTGGGTGCAAAGTCCTTGGCCCTCATCTCCCACTATACTGGTGGCCAGACTGGTCAAAGATGTTCGGGGAGTTTGTGGGATCCTGCTCCTCCTGTGCCTCAATAAAGCCTCTCGTCTCAAAACCGGCTGGAACTGTTACTCCCGTTGCCGATACCCAGCGCCCGTGGTCTCACGTGGCAATGGACTTGTTACTGATCTGCCTGTCTCTCTGGGACAATACTGTCATGTGGGTGTGATGGACCGGTTTTCAAAATGTCCCATTTTGTTCCCCTTCCAGGACTTCCGTCTTCACCACAGCTTGCCAGTTTGTTCTTCAAACATATCTTCCTCTGCATGGCCTTCCGCTTCACATTGTGTCCGATCGAGGAGTCCAGTTTGTTCTAAATTCTGGCGTTCTTTATGTAACCAACTGCAGGTCATCCTTGACTTTCTTTGCTTACCACCCTCAGTCGAATGGTCAAGTAGAGAGGGTGAACAGACTTTGGGCTGCTACTTGCGGCCACTTTGTTCAGCCCGTCAAGACAATTGGACTGACCTTTACCTTGGGCTGAGTCTCTTACAATTCTCTGACTCGGGATCTACTGGTTCGCTCCGTTCTTCGTGGTCTATGGAAGTTATCTCGCCCACCTCTCCCGCTGGTCTAACCCCCTTGTGTCCCGCGGTGGAGGATCTGGTGCAGGGATCTCAAGGCTGTTTGGGACCAGACCGCCAGTCCCTTCTACGAGCTCGGACCGTACACAAGACCCAGGCTGATAAAAGACGTCGAGCTCCTCCGTCTTCTACTCCTGGTGACAAAGTATGGCTATCCTCCGATACGTCCGGTTTAAGTACCCAGCTATATAAACTTGGCCCGGTTCCTGGCCCCTTTGATGTAATCAAGCGCATTAATCAAGTGGCATACAAGCTCAGCCTTCCCCATCTATGAGCATCCCGGAACTCCTTTCATGTTATCCCTCCTGAAGCCAGTCGTCTGAACCTGCTTCACCAGCAATCCCCTCCCCGGCCCTGAGGCTGATTCTCCAGATGTAATGAAGTCAAGGGGTTCTGGACATGAAGTTCGTAAGGGGTAAGCGGGTTTGTCCGTTGTAGATTGGAAGGGGTTCGGGCTTAAGGAGAGATCCTGGGAGCCTGAAGAGAATATTTTTGATCGGACTCTCCTCCAGAGGTTTTGGGACCAAGAAGAGAGGGGGAGGCCGAAGGGGGGAGGGAGTACTGTCACGGGCACCCCCGCGGCCATACACGGATCGCGGGTGTGCACCGTGCCTCCATGAGGGCAACCCCGCGATCCATATCGCGGATCGCGGGTGCACCCGTGCCTCCCTCCGCTGCCCCGGTCCCGCTCCGGTGCACTCACCTCTCGTGCTCCCGCTCCCGTCCGGACTAGGTCTCGCACGGCGGCCGCTCCTAGGGTGCGCGCGCGCGGGCATGTCTCAAGATTTAAAGGGCCCAGCGCACAGGTGATTGGTATTGGTCATTTCTGTTTTTTGTATATAACCCTTTGTTTCCATCATTCCCTGCACGGATCTTTGTGCCTCTTAGCCTTAGAGAAAGCTTCCTAGCGAGTATTGCTGTGTTTCTGCGTATTCCTGTATCCTGTGTGTTCCCGTTCCTGAGTCCTGTGTTGCCGTGGTACCTGTGTTCCTCACTGTTGCTGTGTGCCTGTGTCCTGTTCCCTCCTGCCTGGACCTCCTGTTGCTGACCCCGGACTGAACCTGACGTTGCATCTCTGCCGCCTGCCCTGACCCTGTGCCTGGACCCGATACGAGTTTGTCATCGCTAAGGTACCTCGACCTCGGCTGCCACCGGGGTAGTCATACTGGAACGTCCTAGTGGTATTCCTGCCGCGCAAGTCCAACCCGCTTGCGGCAGCTCTGGTGAAAAACCAGGTGCGCTAGGCTCCGGTTCCGGGTGTTGGCTGTTACATCTCCCGCGGTGGTCCAGAGGATCCACTGATCCTAAACAGGATGTCAACTTATAGATCTTTTATACAGAACATGGCAATGGCATCAACAGCAGATAACAATTCACCTTTGATACAAGGTTCCTGGTTGGATGGTGTTCGGGAAATGTTGCTCTCAGGAGGCTGGGGGATGAGTTGGCTGTGTGCAGTACTCCAAGGCAGGCTATGGTAGGTAGCTCAGAAATCCTGCAGGCCTTAGTTGTGGCCGTGTGTTTGGTCAGCAAACCTCGGAACATGTGCTCAAGTTCCATCTTAGGAAAAACTCACAGAAAAACCCAGAACTTCCACCGCAAGGGGTTTTCTAAATTCCCATTGTGACGGTGACAAGCTCATTACCCAACCAGCACCGTGTAACAGATATGGATAACAATTCATTCATGGTCATGATTGTAACATTCCTTCCCAGGCAGATATTAACCAGCTGCATTACTGTTTATAGACATCGGATGGCTCATTGAGGAGATCAGTCTCAATGATTCCAATTAATCTATTAGAGTTATTTAGTAACACAATGCTTTGGCAGGGGTGTTACACCTGTTTCTGATCACTTTCTTGTTTCTATTGTTAGATAAATAATGGTATGTATAGTGTTATTGACAGAGTGCCAGTGACCTAAGACTGCCATCTCCAATGTGACCAATGGCGTCGGGTCCATGGTTGTTTTGGTGATAAGGAATGCTGTCAGTATTTTTATAGAACATCAGAGAAATTATACAATATCTTGGTAAATTTCGTGTCAGCAAGCTGAACTTTTTGCACCAGAACCAATCAGCACTTATCTTGGCTCCCTCAGGGTGTCTCTATAGAACCTTTACTGCAGTGGTCCCATAGTCAGGCCTCTGCCATTATGCTGCACCCTAAGGTCTGTGGGTAGAAGATTGATATTCAGGTAAATATGGTTCTGGTGGTACTTGCTCTCCACATGGAGTATTCTGTATAAAAAACATTACACATTTTGGAAGGTTCTGGTTCATTCTAGAATACTAGACCTCAGCTAGGCTTCAGTCTAAGGTGGATGAAGTGTCCTTTTCACTAGTGGTCAAGATGTGTAATTAATGGTAATTAATATCTTATTGTAAAATATAGTTCATTTATAGGCTTCTCCACAGGATATAACCCACCACAACGTGTGTAGGGTAGTCGGGAGATTGCTGTTATGTTGCTTGGTACGGGGATTGCTATATACGATTTTGCAACTTCCTTTCTGTAACCCCAAAAAGGAAACCACGGCCTCTGCGTGGACACCTGCCCCAGTGGTCTCCAGGTACCACACATCCTCCAGTCCCGATTCTTTTATCATTAACTTTGTCTAAAATGTTTCCTGATGTTGTGGTTCGCCAGGTTTTGTAAAGCAGCATCTAGTCCAATGTGCCAATAAGCTTGTCATAGCCGCAGACCTTCTCACAGTCTCCATAGAACTCTGGGTAATACAAGACAGGATCTTCTTTCTTTCCTGTACGGCATTTATATTCTATTTTTACCTTAGTAGAGTGGGAAGATGTAAAAAGACACATTACCAGGGCTGGGGCCAGTAAGTGCCCCTCAACCATACAAGTCTCAGGAGAAATATAATGGAATTGATTAGAATCAGAAATTCTTGCCATTGAGGAGTCGATTTGTCAATTAAGATTTAATCTTCTCTGAAAATTGAATCAATCAATTAAATCCATAGAGTAAGTGTGAGATGTCTTTGCCCTATGTAAAAAGCTTCTATAAGAGAATGAATTACTTAATAGTTCTTTGTGGGTGTTAGGTAACATCTGGGCCACATCTGTTATGTGAGTGTTTCGCCTCAGGCAGTAGACTGGGAGTCATTGCGGGAGCACAAGCTCCATCTTTCTTTGTCTCTGTTCTCCGCACACCAATGCTTTAGTAATAATCTCTCCTATGTTTCATTTCCACTGTGGTGCTGCCTCGGCCTATGCTGGAACATTGGCTGCTGCTTAAGGAAGTAGGAGAAGAAAAAGTTTAGAGGGATGACTGCAGCAAGGGTAGGTCTGGCCACAATTACTCAGCTGCACCCCTCTGCTCTAAGAGCCACAACCTTCACTGCCTCCATACTACCCTACATTCCCTTCAGCTATGGTCCTAAATATATCACCCAGGAAACATTCTGCTTCTCCTTGGACCTCAGACCTGCTGAGCCCAAATGCATTTCCAGCCCAATTACAGTATCACTGTGTCTGGCTCCCAGGGCTCCTGACGACCATTGTCCCTTTACCATCCACTTCAGCAACTAAACTACTTGTATCTAGACCACGAGGGCATCTTCAACCTACTGTCATTTCACTCATGTGTTGCCCCTCAATCACCTACTGCCACCCCACCTAATGCTAACTCTTCGTAGATATATATATATATATATATATATATATATATATATATATATATAGTGCAGTGTGGTGTGTATGGTAACAGTGGGTAATTTGGAGGTGGCGCAGTCATCTGATATAAAGGAAATGTATTCATTAAAGCTATGTATAAATGTGGTCATTAGATGACTTCTCTGCACATTTATTTGTGCTTGAAAACCTACTACAGTTTCATAATTATAAGTCTGGAATAGGGGGGGCGTGCCTAACCGCCATGCTGTGCAGACGCGTGTGAGAGAGCTCGCTCCGGGCCCGAACCGAACAGTAAGGGGTACTCACCGCGCCTTGTATGGGGAAAGCGCAGGCACCAGAAGGAGCTCCAGGAGGGTCCGAGATCAACTCCACCGACGGGACCCCAATATATAATTTCTTTCGGCCGCTCCAAGATCGCTCCCCGTCCTCCGGGAGCGCTCGCGCCAGATATCAGCGCGCAGCCAGAGGCGTGCGAACACCAGGGTCAGCGCCGCAGCAGATCCTCACCACCGGGGACCTGCACGAGAAGAAGCAGAGAACCAAGGGTGAGTCACAGCCCGTCCTCCACAGCAGGGAGAAAGAAAATAAAGCCCCTTCAACCCCACAATATACACAACAACGGGGTGTCTGAACCCCCCACTAACAGAAGGGGCAACGTAAAAACAAAAGAATCCCCCGCCACAAAAATAATACCCCACAACAAGAAGCCTGCATAAAATGGCGCCTCCACAAAAACAACAGGAGCGTGCTGGCAACGCGCCAAAAAAAACCTCAGGCCCCAATGGAGGGACTAATATTAGCCCGCCTTCCAAACGCACCCTATTTGGGTCTCCAGAACCAGTACAAACTGACAGTACTAAGAGCAAAATAACACATAACGCTGAATCAAAACAAAGCAAAGGCACTAGCCTACAAAGTGAGGATCTCACTCCTCATAAGGATCAGCGCTTAACACCCACACACAAGTTGCATCCCTCCACTCTATCTAGCCTACCTCCCCCAGAAGAAGCCGCCCTGGCTCTAAGAGATCATCCAGAGCTCCAAGCCCTATTAGCCCTTCTACCATCTAAAAAAGACATGGAGAGTATGGCAACAGAACTGAAAGGTGCATGGAGACAGGACCTACAAAAAGTCCAAACAGATATCTCTAGCCTGCAAGAAAGAGTAGAAGAATTTGAATCTTTCAAATCTGAAGTCTCATCAACATTACTAAACTTACAAGCCACAGCCAACTCACAAGAGAGTCAACAGCGCCACCTAGCGGCCCAAATAGATGATTTAGAAAACAGAAACAGAAGAAACAACATAAGAATCAGAGGCCTTCCAGAAGCAACACATGCTCCAGATATAATACCTACCCTCACGGGAATCTTCAACACTCTATTGGAACGCCCAATCGACACTCCCTTAGAAATTGATAGAGCCCACAGAGCTTTGAGAGCAAAAAGCAATGACCCTATGAAACCACGCGACATAATATGCCGGATCCATCATTACAACATCAAAGAACAAATAATGTCCAAAGCACGCAACAAGGGAGAAATCGACTTCGATGGAGCCAGAATTTCCTTGTTTCCTGACCTGTCTAGAAGAACTCTAAGACAAAGAGCGATACTACGACCTTTACTATCCATACTGCAAAACAGAAACATTATATATAGATGGGGCTTCCCCTTTGCTCTACATGCGAAAAGCGGTAATAAACAAATGACCCTGACACATCCAGAAGAACTATCTACGTTCTTGGAGGAATTCAACCTACCACCTATTACACTGCCCGACTGGGAAGACCCCTTCCGCGAACAAGGTCCACAACAACCATCGAGAGCCACCTCCTGGAATGAAATCTCCGATTCCAGATTAAACACACCCCGGCCCCAAAGACAAAGGGCTCCGAGACACCCTCAAGATGATAGAGCTCAAGAGGACTGAGATTTTCATCCATCAAACTACAAGAAACAAGACTTGGTCAGGTCAAAGTCCTCTTCTTTCTTCTCTCTAACGTTTTACAAAAACACCTGTTATTACCTAAAACTGTTTATATAATTTCATTCTATCAGTTGTATATGTTCATAATTGTTTATATTCTCAGGTACCCGAGGCGACTTCGCGGCTTCCTCAACATAACAATCCACACAATACAGGCCTTGTCGCCATAGACTAATGTACAAGATAAAAGGAGGAACCGCGAGGTCACCACGGGTAAGACGTGAAATAAGGTTTTTCCCCTGAACTGGTAATACAACCTTTCCAAATACTACCCCGCAACATAAAAAGACTAATTCAAATTACACACACAGGCCCAAACGGACATACCATCTCCATATACGTATATACACAACAGAAGTAAAGAGAGTGATCAACTCTCAACAGAAACAAAACTTCAGCACCCCCAATAGGACGTATCGTAATAAGACATTACGGTATCAAAACTGCTTAAGTGCGTAAACAAATAGACCCAGCCCGGTTTACTGTACATCAGACCGGTTTCCTAAAAACCAATCCCTATCTACCCTCCCTCGACGCTCGACCACAACTACTAACCACCCACCAAAGCAACCTCAACCTATAGACAAGATCCATAATGTCTTCCACATTAAAAATAGCAACACTAAACGCCAAAGGCCTCAACCTCCCTGAGAAAAGGTCACAAATCCTTCACTCAATGCATAGGCAAAAAGTACACATCCTATGTGTTCAAGAAACTCACTTTAAAACAAACCATGTCCCAAGCTTCAAAAATAGATACTATCCAACAGCCTTCCATTGCACAAATCCAGAAGGAAAATCAAAAGGAGTCTCGATCTTTATCCATAAAAGTATTCATAGCAAAACAATTGACACCAAAATAGATGACAATGCAAGATACATCTTTCTAAAATGTGAAATACAGGGCTCCCCTTTTACGTTTGCAAATATATACTCGCCTAACTCGGACCAAACAAACTTTGTAATTAACGTACTAGATGACTTATGTACTTTCTCTAGGGGTTCATTAGTTCTGACAGGAGACTTCAATCTAGCTATAAACCCAATCATCGATACGTCAACTGGGAAATCAGCTATTTCCTATAATAAATTGAATAAAACTAGAAAAGCACTACAAAAAATGCAACTATGCGACGTGTGGAGAATACAAAATCCTGAGGCCAAAGACTACACGTTTTTCTCAAACGCACACAACTCCTACAGCAGACTGGACTATATCTTTATACAACACAAACTGCTATCCACATTACAAACCTCCAAAATAGGTTCAATCTATCTCTCGGATCATGCCCCAGTCTTCTGCTCCCTAAATTTACCCCACCAAAAACGATCCTCATACAACTGGAAATTAAATGAAAGTTTATTAAAAAACACAGAATGCCTCGCAGAGCTTAAACAGGAGGTTGACAAATTTAAAAAAGACCACGAACAAGACAAGTCCTCTCCAACGATTCTTTGGGAGCCTTTTCTTCTTGCCTGCCGGGCCATCCCTCCCTCCATCTGCCCACCTTTTCTTTTTCTTCGATTCAAGTAGACGCTTCCAGACTAACATGATCAATATCTCCAATTAATTAGGGCCGACGATTAGGTCACTTTTATTTTTTTTCCTTTTTTTTTTTTTTTTTTTTTATTGTTTTCCCCTTTGTTTCCGGGTCGGGCCCATTTATCAGCAACCTCATTAATCATTATGAGAAGCCTTTGGTTCTCCTGCAAAAGACACAGGCAAGCACAGACAAGACAAACACACCTGAGTATGCCGACAAAGCCAAGAGCGGTCGTCGCGTCACACTTGCCAACTTACGCTCATTTCTTTTCTTTTTTTTTTTTCCTTGTCCAAAGTTTTGCTATTGATTTTCTCTATCTTTTCACCAAAGTTAAGAAGGGGTGCAGGCACACCGGTCCTGGAGGTACTAACACTATGCAAATAAAAACCAGGTTCAATGCGTGGGCTTGGACAGAGCAAGCTCTTTTTCTTTTTGCTTTTTTCTTTATTTCTTTTCTTTTTCTTTTTTTTTTTTTTTCTTTTTTTTTTTCCCTCTCCCCCATTTTCCAAGAGATCCATTTAATTAATATATGGTTCCCCTAGATAGGGGCCGTATCAGATAATTAAACTGGTAAGAACCGATTTTTTTTTTTTTTTAAGTTGAATATGATATCCCCTTGGGGATAAAAACAAACAACACTTTTATTTAAAAAACAACACAAATCATTCACAAAACACATAAAAACAAATCATATTGTACAAACCACAACCAAAAACTAATAATCCTATTATACAACAACAACACCAATCGTATTTACACTTTACAAACCACAAACTAAAGATCAACAACAAATTATATACCATCTGGCAAACCTATCATCATTATACAGCAAGTAAATACTTGCGAAACCACCCCCGTCTTCTTTCTCCACACATTTGTTTAAGGTACGCTCAAAAAAACTCATATTTTTTCATTTCACACCTTGGCACAAAGATTTAGGATCCACACACACTAAGTCTCTTTAAGTACCATTCTCCCTATATAAGGAGCATCAAGGGGTGTTTCCTCAATTGGCAACGAAATTATTATCTACAAAAACTTGGTAAAATTTACTTTTGGGCACCTTCAGATTAATGCATCAGACTCCTCTCCATGTCCTGACTTCCGTTGTTTTTTTTCGCCTTCTTCTTTACAATCCTCTATATCTTGGCCCGCGTCTTTTTTCTTGTATAAAAACAACAGTCCTTAATAAACATGTGCCCACTATTCTGTTACAACGAACATTTTTTTTTCCTTCATATGCATGAAGGTAAGTTGGAACCTTCATTAAAGCACACTATGGTACACAATTCATTTTACATCAATTCGCATCATTAACCATACTGTTTAACAATTTTTATTATACACAATCTTCCATAACGTGTCGAAAAAAAACAAATCACACCCACCACCTGGTATAATCCTGAACCTGGCGGGGGGGGCAAACCAAAAGTCCCTCATCTTTTCCCCTCTTAGTTGGCCCAGAGGAACTTCTTTCTTATTTTTCTTTTTTTCCAGTCCAAACTAACTGGCAAGTGTTTAATACATCGCCTTTAAAAAAACACTACTCCGTTACATACTTTCCGAGGAATTGCGATCTCCCCCTCTGGCCTAGTGGGGGGTACCACAATTTCACCACACAATAAAAAAAAAGTCATTTTTATACAAATAATTATGCCCACAAAGTGTGGCGGATGAACCACCAACATCCTCCATCGATGGATCTTTTAATAAAAAAAAAGTGCTCGCAAAGAAGGTCTTTCCAGACAGGAATATCGTACTTTTCTCCATTGTTCCCTCGTGGTGCAAGGTCAACCATGACAAAGCATCGTAGAACCCAGCCTTTTCTGGGGTTCCTATGCATAGGATATAAATCCTCTCCCGGTACAAGCTGGACCAGAGAGACAGGCCCACTAGAAGCTTCCTCGCCTCTCTCTTAATAGCAGAATCTGGCTCCTCCCTCCGACAGATACACGAGATCTTTCATTTTCTCCTCTTTCCTTTCTCTGGTAAATCGACGAAACGTGTTTCCGTTTTCCTCACTCTGTAAATGGTCAGGAAATATTTCGCCATCTCTCCCTCATTCTCTTCCTCATCACCCCGATTCCAGAAGTGGACAGAAACGCGGTCCCAACTGCAGCTCCGTAATACACGGGCCAGTATGATCCGCGATCCTTCGTTGCTCTCCTGCTTTCCGGGCCTCTTTCCTTTTCCTTTTTTCCTTTCCTTACCATTTCCTCACCCAAGTTCCTATTACTTCCCCCCTACGAACGACATACGTATCTACCCTTTAAAAGTCTATCCTACACGCGCATAAACTAGAAACTATATTATAGATATGGGTTGCCCGGTCTCGCTCTAATATCCCAAAGCATGTATTAATCACAAATGACCATGATCCCATCCAGACAAACTACTCTACGTCTTGGAGGCGCAATTCAATCCTACCCTACCTACACTGCACGACAGGGAAGACCCTTCGCCGAAGCAACCATGTCGCATCACCATAGTTGAGTCACCCCAGCACCACCTCCTGGAATCGAAAATCTCCGATCCAGATTAAACACACCCCGGCCAAAGACAAAGGGCTCCGAGACACCTCAAATAGATTATAGAGCTCAAGAGGACTGAGATTTATCATCCAGCAAACTACAAGAAACAAGACTTGGTCCAGGGTCCGTCCATTCTTATCCTCCTCTCCTAACACGTTTTACAAAAACACCTGTTATTACCTAAAATGTTTTATAATTTCATTCTACTCACAGTGTATATGTTCAAATTGTTATACTCAGGTACACCGAGGCGACTTCCGCGGCTCCTCAACATAACAATCCAACACAATAACAGCCTCGGTCGCCATAGACTAATGTACAAGATAAAGGAGGAGACCGCGGAGGTCACCACGGGTAAGACGTGAAATAAGGTTTTGTCCCCTGAACGTAATAAAACCACCTTTCCACAAATAATAAGGCCAGAAGACCATAACATAAAGACTAATTCAAATACACACCAGGCCCAAACGAATACCATCTCCAACGGATACACAACAGAAGTAAAAGAAGTGATCACTCTCAACAGAACAAACCACTCAGCACCCCCCAATGGACGTATAGGAATAAGACATTACGGTATCAAAACTGCTTAAGGTGCGTAAACAAATAGACCCATGCCCGGTTACTGGACATAAGAACCGGTTTCCTAAAAAACCAATCCCTCTACCTCACTCGACGCATCGACCACAACTAAACCACCCCCCACCAAGCAACCTCAACCTATAGACAAGATCCATAATGTCCCTTCCATAACAATAGCACACTAAACGCCAAAGCGCTCCATCATAGAAAAAGGTCAACCATCCTCACTCGAATGCATAGGCAAAAAGTACACATCCTATGTGTTCAAGAAACTCACTTAAACAAACCATGTCCCAAGCTTCACAAAAAGTGATACTATCCAATCAGGGTCCGTCCAATTCAAGCAGAACAAATAAATCAAAGGGTCTCGATCTTGTATCCATAAAAGTATTCATAGCAAAACAATGACACCAAAATAGATGACACTGCCGAGATACATCTTCTAAAATGTGAAAGTACAGGGCCCCTTTTACGTTTGCAAATGAATACTGCGCCTAACTCCGACCCAACAAACTTGATTAACGTACTAGATGACTTATGTCTTTCTCTAGGGGTTCATAGTTCTCAGGAGACTTCAATCTAGCTATAAACCCAATATCGATACGTCAACTGGGAAATCAGCTATTTCCTATAATAAATTGAATAAGTAAAAACTAGAAACACACACTACAAAAAAATGCAAACTATGGCGACGTGTGGAGAATACAAAATCCTAGCCAAAGCTACACGTTTCTCAAAGCAACCACGCCTACAAGCACCACACAGCTGGATATATCTTATGACAACAACAAAACTGCTATCCACATTACAAACTCCAAAATAGGTCAATTTCTCTCGATCATGCCCCAGTCCTTAGTCCCTAAATTTACCCCACCAAAAACGATCCTCATACAACTGGAAATTTAAATAAAGTTTATAAAAACACAGAATGCCTCGCAGAGTCTAAACGGAGGTTGACAAATTTAAAAAAGACCACGAACAGACAAGTCCTCTCCAAACGATTTCGGGAAACCTTGAAAGGATCCCTATAGGAGCGAAAACCTATTAGCAGAGCTGCGTATATAAAAAGAAAATCCGTAACTTACATCCAGGCATTACTAAATAAGTTACATTCTCTTGAAAATCACATAAGCAGACAACTACAATTAACAACACTAAGAGAGACTCACAGTAATTAGACACAAGATAAATACAATCCTCGAAGCCAAGAAAAAGACTACAACAGATTGCTCTAAAACCTGCGATCTATGGAGCAATAAACCCGGGAAATTCCTAGCAAGAGCCCTTAGAGATAGAAAAGCCGCTTCTTATATCCCAGCCCTAAAAACACAAATAGGAAACACAGTGCATTAAAACAGAAGAAATAGCTAACTTCTTGTTGTGATTATTACAAAATCTTTACAACTTACCAAAAACCCTCAGCATCCTCCAGCTTTCCATTCAATACCCAAACCTGAACAGTACATAAAAGAAACATCACTTCCCACTCTACCCAAAACAACTGCTGAACAATTAGAAGCCCCATTTACCCAGACGAACTACAATTGGTAATAAAAGCTCTTCAAACGGTAAAAGCCCGGGCCCAGACGGGTACACGCCATATTCTACAAAACCTAGACAACTGACTCCCCCATGCTCCAAACATTTAATGCAGTTCAGATTCGGTGACAATTCCCACAAGCCTTCCTACATGCCCACATTACTGTAATCCCAAAAGAAGGAAAAACCCGTTAGCTTGCCAGAGTTACAGACCCATCTCCCTAATAAATTCTGACGCTAAAATTTTGCCAAAATTAATTGCCAAACGCACTCTCCTCACTAATGGAGTCCCTGATCCACCCGACCAAGTAGGGTTTTATCCCACACAGAGAAGCAAGAGACATACTTGAAAACCTTTTCTTCATTCACCATGCAAACAAGTCATCATGCCATCCTTGCCTTATCTTAGATATGCCGAGAAGGCATTGCGACCGGGTGGGATTGGGATTCCTAACAGAGACATTAAAACAATAGGACTAGATGACATAACATGATTATAAATAACAGAATTGTATAATACCCGAAAGCCCAAATCAGAATAAGGATCATACCTCTACCCCCTTTACAATAAACAACGGGACCAGACAGGGCTGCCCCTTATCCCCTTACTCTATGCTCTGTCATGCGCATCTCTTAATCGCCATAAAGACCCACCCGGAAATAACAAGGATTAAAATCGGAGATAAATCTACGTTTGCTCAGCTCGTTTGCAGATGATGTCCTGATTTATTAACCAACCCGGAGGAAAACACTACCAAAGCAATGAGACACCTCTTGGCCTTTACACTTTTGGCTTTAAGCAGATCATAAAATTAACCCTCCAAATGCATAGCAATGGGCATAAACATAATGAACGGACAATCAAAACACTTCAAAACAAAGCTCCCATTCATCTGGAAAAAAGAAGCAGTCATATCTAGGGATCCAAATTACTGCCAACACCGAAAACAAATTTCACCACAATTACGCCTATGTCTACATCCTAGTTCCACTTGAATCATCAGACTTAACAAATGGGGATCAAAAAAAATCTCCTGGCTAGGAAAGTAAAACTGTATAAAAAGTATCAGTTCTACCAAAAATCTATACCATATTCAAAACAATTCCCCTATCGCTCCCAAAGACCTTTTTCAACAAACTTTCAGCATCAATATACCACTTCTTTGGACCCCTTTTCGCGAGAGTAGCCAAATCCATTCTAACAACACGCAGAAAATCTCAAGGAGGCCTGGTCTTCCAGACTAAAGGGGTACTTCTATATGCGACAAATCTGGCCAGAGTACTTGATGGAGCCATCATTTCAAGCCGTGGTACAATTAGAAGAACAATTATCCCACTGCCCCTTACTAATTACATGTCCCCCAACTCGTTTATCCAATCATACTACGTCGAAATGCTCTCCCATAATAGCAGCCCAAACCCTAAAAACCTAAACAAAAACCACCAGAGACATATCAAAATTATCGGAAACAACGGCCCACTTACTCCTATCTAGACAATATAGACTTTCCCCGGGAACAATAAGGACTTCTCCAACACTTTTATGAGAAAGTAACAAACCCCTGAGATCAAAGTCAAGTCGTTGTCCAATGATGTTATCAAATGCTGGGATCTTGGCAGTGATGGTTGGGACATCGGGGTTCTTGTTGAAGGAAAACGGAGCATAGTGCATGACGGACTCATAGTCGTATGGAGTGTTCAGATCCGTTATAAACTTGTCATCGTATGTGTTAAAGTTGTGTTGCCTGCCTGTGAAAAAATATTTACTGTCAAACTATCCACATAACTTTTGATCCGCTTTACTTGAGAACATTCATTTCTACGCCAGATAACAATTATATACTGGAGAAAAGAAGTGATATAAACTAACCTTCAAGGATTTCTTCCCACCAAATTTTTACATAGTCATCTCGGTCGCTTCTTGACTGCTCATGATAGAATCCCAAAGCGTGAAGAAGCTCATGTTCCACAATGGCTTTATGGTCACAGCCGCTATCTATGGAAAGGTTCTGACCGGTACCGAAGTCTCCAACATAGGACCAGCAGCTTCAAGATAAAAAATATTCACTTTGTAGTTCAAGGCTGGACTTGTAAAGAAAGGGACTACATTGAGCTGATCTATATCTCATTTTGCCATATTAATCCGATTTTTAAATTCCTTGGAAAAATGGATCCCTCATTTTGTCCTACCTAGGTCTCAGTAACTGGACTAGATTAGGCATCCACAAGATGGGGGAAATGTGAGATAAGCACAGTCTAAAAGCTTTTACAGAAATTTTTGTTTTGCGTTCCGATGTTTTGAAGTGCACTTTTGGGGTAGTTTTCTTCAAACCATACAAACTAAGGGAATATTGATTGCATATAAAATGGTTAACATGACTCTAATGTTTACAGTCGAGACGTAAGAAGCTCCCACCAGATTTTCTTTAATGCACACCATCGCCTATGTTGGAGATGTCATTCTTCAAAAAGAACCATTTTACATATATTTTGGGATTGTACACAGCTGGTTTTTGGGAACAGGTTGGGAAGTTGCATACATTGCAGATTCCGTGCAGATAATGGGCCACATTTATCACTTTTGTGCGCATAAGTGTAGTAGTTGCGCCTAAATTCTGGCGCACTGTTTTGCTAGAATTATCACAAGCTACAACCATCTGTGATAAGTATATTTTCTGCCTCTTATTAATCACTTTACTTTAACACAGTTTAGGCGCAGTTTAGGCGCAATGTTAGATTCAGGCACTTACATGTCATCCTGCTACAAGCTCCTCTCTGCTTCTCCCACAGCCCAGAATGAAGATAACACTCACAGCAGCACCCAGGTGTGTGACACCCAGCACCCAGTGACCTCCTCAGCAGTGGCTTCTCCTGGAGGGGATCCCCCAGTGCTGGTCTCCTGCTGCACCCCTGTAATTCTGCACAATATCCCCCTCAGACACTGTGCAGAATTACATGGGGGACACTTGTTTGTAGTATCTGCAAGCTTCTGCAAACTTGTGCAAACTTCTCTTCTCTCTTGCTGTGAGCTCAGGTTTTGCAGAATATTTTGTAAATAGAAGGTGATGAACTGTAAATAGAGTCTGCAGCTCCTGTCTGTAATGTATCTAATGTATCTATTATATGTTCCAATGTCTGCAGTGTCTGTAATGTATCTATTATATGTTCTAGTGTCTGCAGTGTATCTAATGTATCTATTATATGTTCCAATGTCTGCAGTGTCTGTAATGTATCTATTATATGTTCTAGTGTCTGGCTGAGCTCTGCTGCTAGAAATGAGCTCTTCTGCAAAGGGGCTCAGTGCTTTCTTCTCAGATAACGAAACCTTCGGGCTGGAGTGTTTTTGCGCCCGTTTTGCGCCTAAATGAAAACGTTGCAAGTGATGAATATTATTAGGCGCAGCAAAACATCTGGATTGGTGCGCCTGAATGAAAAGGCGCAAAAACAACAGAAAAAACGAGTGATACATGTGGCCCTTTATGTGCTGATTTAGGTGCTGAAGATCCACGGCGTAATACAGTAGCATTAAAGTGAATGGGGAACATTTACTAAGGGTCCGAATCATTTTTCCGTCGGGTTTTCCAAATTTCCAATTTGCGTCGGATTGCCTCGGGATTTTGGTGCACTCGATCGGATTGTGGCGGCGGCTTTCACGTGACAGAAATCGGGGGCGTGGCTGTCGGAAAACCCGACGGATTTGGAAAAGCCGCGGAATTTAAAAAAAAAATTGTGTCGCAAAAATAGCACTCACATACAAGGAGGTGAATTCCGGCAGACTTCAGCGCAGCAGCGACACCTGGTGGATATCGGGCGCACGGACCTTAGAGAATCCCAGGAGAACCCGAATCAGTGGCGGAGAATGCTGTCCGGGTAAGTAAATGTGCCCCTATGTGATTTGGAAAAAGTCGTGTAGATGATACTTTTTTTTTTTCACATGGAAATTGTTGTTCAGTGCAAAAAATAAAATAATGATGATGTTACTTTTCATGTACGTCCTTGCAGAGTAAAAGAGTGGGAGAGTGAAAATCTGCATCAAATCTGCATCCACGTGCAGTTTTCATGCAAAATTTCCTTACCCTAAAGGGATAGGCAAAAAAACGAGAAAAAAAAACGCTAAAAGCAATTCTGCATTAAAAAACGCACAAAAACAAATACACAAATTTACGGTAGTTCACATGAAATTTGCATGCAAAAAGCACATTAAAACTGCATGTATTGGATGCCCATTTTCATGCCGATTTTCTACATGACAATTTGCAATGCAAGCAGATAACCTTAGGCTTCCTTAGATTTAACTGTCCGGCTGGCTCCCATGTCACTACCACAGCGATTACTTTGATTGCACATCTATGGAAGTCTACAAAAATACAGGTGGTCCCCTACTTAAGGACACCCGACTTACAGACAACCTCTAGTTACAGACGGACCCTTCTGCCCCCTGTGACCTCTGGTGACCCCTATGGATGTTACTATAGTCCCAGACTGCAATGATCAGCTGTAAGGTGTCTGTAATGAAGCTTTATTGATAATCCTTGGTCCCATTACAGCAAAAAAATTTGAAACTCCAATTGCCCCTGGGGCAAAAACAATTTTTGTCCGGAACTACAATTATAAAATATACAGACTTACATACAAATTCAACTAAAGAACAAACCTATGGAACTTATCTTGTACACAACCCGGGGACTGCCTGTACCCTCTATTGAAGAACATATGCAACTTGTCACTGCCAACTGTGTATTCGAAAGCTCCATGGCCTCAATTTTGGGCTCATGCAAAAAAAAATATTTCCAGTGGAACAAATTGACGAATACCCCTTTTTTGTGCCCATGTGAGCCTTCATTAACTTTTTTGTATCCTGTATAACACAAGTGCTACATGTATGCCCTTCCGTACAACTGCTTTGGCTCAATAAAGTTTTGATAAAAAAATAATCCTTGAATATTGCTGTGGATATTATGAACATATTGGGGGTCATTTACTTATCCGGTCCTGTCGCAATCTAGCGGTGGGTTCTCCAACGCTGATTCATGTCTTTCGGCGATTCACTAAGGTCGTGCACCCGATGTCCACCAGGTGTCACTGCTGCGCCGAGGTCCGCCGGAGTTCACCTACTTCTTCCTGGTGCATGTGAGTGATTGATTTTGCGACACAATTCGGTTTTTCCGAATCCGTTGGGTTTTCCGGCGGCCATGCCCCCCCCCCCTCCCCATTTCTGTCGCATGAAAGCCGGAATCCAATCCCGGGGCAATTCGGCGCAAAACGGAAAAATACGGGAAACCCGACGAAGATGCGCGATTCGGACCCTTAGTAAATGACCCCCATTATCTGAAAAAACATCAAGGACAGGAATCCAACCTTACCTGCTGTATACAAATCTACCAATTGAAGTTAAATGGATTATACAAGATTATACAAACATGTTTGCTGTCTATCAGAACCAGCACCGTTTCTAGCACTGGGTCAAATCGGGTCAAATCTGTGGACAGCGCTGTAACAAGCTGGAAGTACTTACCCCCCAGACTTCAGAAAATATATAAAAGTTGATTCTCCTTCATAAGGTTTAAAATCCACACAAGATTTCAGACGAAAAAATTCAAGGGATTTAAGAATGACTCCCTTAGCATTCAGGTCTGAAAACAAGAAGAAAATCAAATATTTTACAAAAATTTCTTTAAATATCCATAAAGATAAAAAAAATAGATGGTAGATATGATAGAGAAAGATAGATATGGAACAATGGGAGTGAAGGTCCTGCTCACAGGAGCTTACAGTCTATGAGGATGAAGGGGTGACACAAGAGCTTACAGTCTATGAGGATGAGGGGGACACAAGAGCTTATAGTCTATGAGGATGAGGGGGACACAAGAGCTTACAGTCTATGAGGATGAGGGGGACACAAGAGCTTATAGTCTATGAGGATGAGGGAGACACAAGAGCTTACACTCTATGAGGATGAGGGGGGACGCAAGAGCTTACAGTCTATGAGGATGAAGGGGGGGCACAAGAGGTACAAGAGCTTGTATAATGGTCCAGCCATTCTTTATAAGGGAACAGTATAAAATAATTTAATAAATAAACTTGAACCAGTCATCAGCCACATCTGGTATGCAAGGTCCAAGGTGAAAGTCACTGCAAAGAAGCAAAGAGCTTGGTATATATCTGGTGTTTGCCGGATAAGCAACGGGAGGAGGATACAGGATGGATTAGTAAAGTTGACATTTCAGGCAGTTAGCGAGTGTGATAGATCTTCCTAAAAAGATGGATTTAAGAGCATGTTTAAAACTTTGGAGGGTGGGTATTCCAGGGGAAGTGCTTTCCAGAGAATTGGTGCAGCTCGAGAGAAGTCTTGGGTTTCGAATGAAGGTAGAGATTAGTCTAATATCACTGGCAGATCGAAGAGCACGGGTTGGGTGATAAACTGAGAAGAGAGAAGAGAGGTAGGGAGGAGCAGCATTATTCAGAGCTTTGTGGATGAGGGTTATTATTTTAAACTGTATTTGGAAGGAGACAGGCAGCCGGTGCAGTGATTGGCACAGACTGGAGGACTCCGTGTAGCGTTTGGTCTGAAAGACAAGCCTGGCTGCTGAATTAAGAATAGAATGTAGAGGAGAGAGTTTAGTGAGAGGAAGAATTAGTAGGGAGTTACAGTAGTCTAGTCAAGAGTTAATCAGCGCAACAATTAGCATTTTAGAAGTTTTAGTTGTCAGAAATGGTCGGATTCTGGAGATGTTTCTGAGATGCATGCAGCAAGAGCGAGCAAGAGATTGAATATACGGTGCAAAGGAGCGGTCGTTGTCCAGCACAACCCCAAACAGTGGGCCTGCTGCCTCAGTCTTATAGTGATCCCACAGACCAAGATGGAGAAGTCAGGGTTGGGTTGGTTAGTAGATGGTGAAAAGATAAGGAGTTCAGTCTTAGAAATATTAAGTTTCAAGAAGAGATCAGACATGATGTTAGAGACAGCAGAGAGACAGTCACTAGTGTTCTGGATTAAGGCACGGATGCTACGTGTAGAGGTATACAGCTGGGTATCATCAGCATAGAGATGATGCTGGAAACCAAATCTGCTGATAGTTTGAGCGATGGTTTGAAGAGAATAGGACCTGGGAATGAGCCCCGAGGAACCCCGATAGTGAGAGAATAAGAAGAGAACGATCCAGAAAAGGAGACACCGAAAGTGAGGACAGAGATCTAGGAAGAAAACCAAGAGAGTGCAGTGCCCTTCAGGCCAACGGAGCAAAGCATCCGGAGGAGGAGCTGGTGGTCCACAGTACTTAATGCTGCAAGTAGATCCAGAAGAATGGGGTGCGAATAGTCATCTTTGGATTTAGCAGTGAGAAGATCATTGGAGACTTTAGAAAGAGCAGTTTCAGTGAAGAGCATAGAGCGGAAACCAGATTGTAGGGGGTCAAGGAGGGAGTTAGCTGAGAGAGCGGGTTATAGAGAATAGACCAGGCGTTCCAGGAGTTTGGAGATGAAAGGGAGGTTAGAAACTGGTCTGTAGTTACTAGCACTGGATGGGTCCAGTGAAGGTTTCTTTAATAATGGGGTAACAACTGCTTGCTTAAAAGAAAAGGGGATGACACCAGAAGAGAGAAAGACTGGTTGGAGTCTTTAGTGAGGTGAGAAGTGACTGCTGGGAAGAGGGACTGTACAAGATGTTAGGGGATGTGGTCACTGATGCAGGTAGTGGGTCGAGCAGAGGAAAGGAGCCTGGACACTTATTCCTCTGTGACTGGCTCAAAGGAACAGAGTGAACCAGGTGCAGTACCGGAAGGAAAGGGGATTAGTGGGGGGAGTGGATTGAGCAATTATTTCCTGACAAATGAGATCCATTTTATCTTTAAAGTAGGTGGCCAGATCTTCAGGTGGCTGTGTTAGTAAAGCATAAAGAGCATTTTGGGGTTGTTAGAGAAAGAGGATATTAGATTAGTAAAATAGACCTGTTTAGCGAGTTGAAGGGCAGAGTTATAGGTTTTTAGCATAAATTTGAAGTGTATAAAGTCTGTAGATGTGTGCAATTTCCTCCACAGATGTACAGCAATCCAGGAGCACTGCCGAGGGAAACAAGTTTTGTGTGCCAAGGTTGTGGTGGCGGGTGCCTGCGTCAGTGTTGAAAATTTCAGATAGTGAGTGGTGCCATCTCATCTAGGGCTTCTGACAGTGTGGTTATAGCAGTTAGCAGCCAGGTTTGGACAGCTGAGAGAGGAGATGGGGGACAGTGCAGACTGTAAGATTTCTATGAGTTGGTGAGTATCAATGGCATGTGGGTTTCGATATGAGCAATGGGTGGAAGGATTCTGAGAAGGTGAAGAATTATTGAAAGTAAATGAAAGGAGGTTATGGTCTGAAAGTGAAAAGGAAAAATTGGTTAAATTAGATATTAAGGATGGTCGGGAGAAGACCAAATCGAAGATGTTTCTCTCATTATGAGTGGGGGAATCAGAGAGTTGTGAAAGACCTAGAGAAGTAGTTAGTGCTAAGAGCTGAGAGGCAGGAGGGGAAATTGGAGTGTTAACAGGGATGTTGAAGTCTCGCATGATGATGGTTGGAATGTCACAGGATAGAAAGTGAAGGAGCCAAGAAGCAAAGGAACTGAGCCGGAAGGACAGTATTCTACAGCCACAGGAAGAGAGACTGGGTGGAAAATTCTGAGGGTGTGGACCTCAAAAGATGGGAAAGTAAGACAATGCCGCAACTGGGGCAGAGTCATCCTGCTGGATCCATGTTTCCGTGATGGCCATGGTCAAAGAAAGAGGTCATGAACAGATTCTAGATTATTATACACAGAGCGGGCGTTCCATAGGGAACATTTAAAAGGCGTTTAAAATGGAAAGTTTAGAAGGGTTACTGTGTAAATTGTTAAAATAAGCAAAGTACCAAAGCTGTGTTAGGGTAGAGTAGTATGTGGTAGGGGGAAGAGGTGGTGCACATAGAGAGACATCTAAACTGACAGGGGCTCTGGGCGAGAGATAACCACTGTGTGGTGTGGGGGTCCTGATGGTGGGCCAGGATGTTGGATGGCAGGGACCATGTTGGTGGATAAAGAGGAACATTTCACTGCATCTTCTGCCTCTTCGGTGTACAGGCAGGCAGCATCTAGACTTGTTTGACCACTATCCAACAGGTTGAGTAACTGACCTCATAAGACTTGTATGGAGGCTTTCTAATAATTTCCCTTCTCAGACTCCTGCTCTCTATTTCTGTTCAGTGCTTTAACCTCACATGCAATCTGTAATCCTAGCAGGTAGTAACATCACTTAGTGATGCTCAACCTACTGGACACAATAGTTATCTCTCCTCCAAAACAAGGAAGAAAATTATCAGGTTTTCCGAAAGCTGCAGTTTCTTCTCCAGACATCCAGTAAAGCGGAGCAGAGTGAACTGTAACTACTTATAACTCATTTCTATTTCATTAGAGCCAGTTGCTGCCTGTACCAGGTCCTTGGCTGCTGAAGGATCTGAAGGACCATTAGCTCAAACCTGCAGCTCAGGTGGAGAACTCCATTAAAGGACATCTACCACCAGGATCAGGGTTGTAAGCCAAGCACACTGACATACTTGTGTGTGCCCCCCTTGGCAGGAACCACTTTTCTTTAGGCTTCTTATGCTCTTGTTTTTAAGAATAAAAGGCTTTAAAAAATTATGCATTTGAGCCTGAGGGCACCTCAGGCTCATTTTCTTAATTTTAAAATCCTTTTTTTGGTAAAAAACAGGGCATAAGAATCTTAAAGAAGAA
The DNA here is from genome assembly GCA_019512145.1 of Engystomops pustulosus. Classification (NCBI taxonomy): domain Eukaryota; kingdom Metazoa; phylum Chordata; class Amphibia; order Anura; family Leptodactylidae; genus Engystomops; species Engystomops pustulosus. Next base: position 106,832 of record WNYA01000468.1, on the reverse strand, counting down.
CAGATCCTGCCAGACGGGGCACACACCAGTATGTCAGTGTGCTTGGCTTATAACCCTGATCCTGGTGGTAGATGTCCTTTCATGCACTGGAAATAAAGTGATGGAGGCCCTAGGACATGTGCACCAGGTACCATCCCTATGATCCGGGCCAGAATATAATGGGGCTTATTTACTAAGGGTCCCGCGGATCGCACTTTCGTCAGCTTTTAAATATTTCGGAATTTGCGCCACTGGGACAGGGATCTAGAAGGGGATTGTGTAGCATGCGATTGGATTTTGGCGCAATCACGTCGACTTTCATGCGACAGAAATCGGGGGGCAGGCCGTCAGACGAACTGACAGATTCAACTGAGTGTGGGATTTAACTTTAAAATTGTGTCACAAGACATGCACTTCCAAGCCCCGGGAAGAAGAAGGTGAACTTCGGCGGACCTGAGCAGGGAAGCGACACATGCAGGATATCGGCGCACGATCTTGGTGAATCGCGGCAGGGTGCATTATTGTCGGACAACGCACAGCGGGGATCGCGACAGGACCGGGTAAGTAAATGTGCCCCAATATATTCAAGGTTCCATATAATATACCAGGCGCCAATGGGAAACAAGAAGGCTTGGTTTATTGAAAGCTTTGTCTTCTCTATCTATTCAATGCTTTATACATAGGTGAGGAAGATGAGGAGCAAGAGCAAGATTCATAAAGTGGTGCACAGAGCCTTGTAATACAGATGCAGTCTATAAATGCTATTATAATAACATGTAATATACTGTGATAACTGCAGATGCCGACAACTGTATACAATGTGAAAGTGATGAATGGCCGGGTTGTGTGTTTTTCCCAAAATGTTTTATCATTTTATTTAGATATGAAATGAACACAAAAATTGATCTGCTGAGGAAATAAAGGAAGAATAGTGATTCATTCTGCAGATAACATATATATCGATAACAATATTATCATGAAATAAAAACCTCTTGCGCAGTTTGAGTGCAAATTACATTAAGTTGTGATTATTATTCCATTTATTGTATTGTGCACCTTTGATGTTATCAGACTTGTGCAGGGATCACTCGGAGACAAGGGATGTGTCGCTCCGGTTCCGGGTGTTGGCTAGTTACATCTCCCGCGGTGGTCCAGAGGATCCAATGATCCTAACAGTAAGATCCGGCCATGGATCCCGCCGAGGCTCCTTCTCCCAGTCAGCCTGATCTCGCCACCATCGTGATCCACCAGTCCCGGCAGATTGCAGCACAGCGGAATCAGCTAGAGCAAGTCACCGCCATGCTCCAACAACTACTTGCTACCCAACATCAGCAACAGTCTCCTGAATTGGCCGCTGCGACCCCTGCTACCCCGGCTTATCTTCCTGCTGCTGAACCCAGGCTACGCCTCTCTTTGCCCGGCAAGTATGATGGAGATCCAAAGATGTGCAGGGGCTTCATAACCCAGTGCTCCTTGCACATAGAACTCATGCCGTCGCAATTTGCCACAGAGTGGTCCAAGGTGGCATTTGTCCTCAGCCTTCTTTCCGGGAAAGCCCTGGCCTGGGCTACTCCGCTTTGGGACAGAGATGACCCGGTTGTGTCTAGCCTCACTGCGTTTCTGTCAGAGTTCCGGTCAGTCTTCGAGGAACCAGCACGAGCCTCCTCTGCGGAGTCTGCATTGTTGAACTTGCGTCAGGGCAACTCATCGGTGGGAGAGTACGCAGTTCAATTCCGCACCCTGGCTTCTGAACTTGCGTGGAACGATGCAGCCCTCATCGCTACATTTAAGAAAGGGCTCTCTGCGCAGGTCAAGGACGCACTGGCAGCTTGGGATCTTCCATCTACTCTGAGTGACCTCATCACCTTGGCCACTCGAATTGATGTTCGGTTTAAGGAGCGAGCTGAGGAACTATGCTCCGAGTATCCCCAAGGCCGTGTTAGACGCATTTCTCGCCTGGCGCCAGTCTTCCAAAGGCCGCTCCAGGGCCCGTCTGAATCTTCTGCTGAGGAACCCATGCAGGTTGACCGAACCCGGCTCACTCTACAAGAGCGTTCAAGACGCCGACAGGAGAACCTCTGTCTGTACTGTGCCAGCCCAGAGCATTTCATCGGTTCCTGTCCTGTCCGTCCTCAACGTCCAGGAAACGCCAGCACCTAGGCTTCTTGGGAGAAGCGTCCCTAGGTGTAAGCACAGCTTCTCCACGTCTGACTCTTCCCGTGCTCCTCAGCGTTGGCACCGGTACCCAGATCCAGGTTACTGCCTTCCTGGACTCGGGCTCTACAGCGAACTTCGTGGATGCATCCTTGGTCTCTCGGCATCACTTCCCGGTGGTTCGTCTCGAGAAGCCATTGTCTATTGCCTCGGTCAATGATCAGATTCTCTCCGTGCCCATCTGGTTTCGCACATAGCCCCTGCTTCTGCAAGTTGGTGCCCTACATCAAGAGAGACTTTCTTTTTTTGTGCTGCCCCAGAGCACATCTGCTCTACTGCTGGGTCTCCCCTGGTTGCAGCTTCATGCCCCTGTACTGGACTGGTCCTCCGGGCATATCCTCCGTTGGGGACCGAACTGTGCTTCACGTTGTATGCAGATTCCCCGTCCGCTACCTGTGAGGACTTCGACTCTGGCTCCCAAGTCTCTGGAGGGTTTGCCAGCTTGTTATCGGGACTTTTCGGATGTTTTCTCCAAGAAGCAGGCGGAGATTCTACCACCACATCGTCCCTATGATTGCCCTGTGGATCTTCTTCCTGGCGCCACTCCTCCCAGAGGTTGTGTCTATCCTCTTTCTGTACCTCTGAGTCTCTAGCCATGTCCGACTACATCAAGGAGAATCTGCAGAGGGGTTTTATACGCAAGTCCTCCTCTCCGGCTGGCGCAGGTTTCTTCTTCGTTACCAAGAAGGAGTCCCTACGTCCCTGTATAGACTGTCGTGGGCTGAATAAGATCACGGTAAAAAAACGTTACCCCCTGCCGTTGATTACAGAACTCTTTGATCGCCTACGTGGTTCCAAGGTGTTCTCCAAGCTGGACCTCCGTGGTGCTTACAATCTCATCCGGATCCGCAAAGGTGATGAGTGGAAGACGGCGTTTAACACCCGTGACGGGCACTTTGAGTATCTAGTGATGCCCTTTGGACTGTGTAATGCCCCTGCTGTTTTTCAGGAGTTTGTGAACGACATTTTTCGGGACCTTCTTTATACTTGTGTCGTGGTCTACCTCGATGACATCTTGGTGTACTCTCCAGACCTTGAGTCCCACCAGGCACACGTACGACAAGTTCTAGGTCGACTTTGTGCCAATCACCTCTATGCCAAGTTAGAAAAATGCCTGTTTCACCAGCACTGCCTTCCCTTCCTCGGTTACATAATTTCCGACAGAGGCCTCCAGATGGACCCCGCGAAGCTGTCTGCAGTTCTTCAGTGGCCACGTCCAGAGGGTCTCCGAGCCATACAGAGGTTCCTGGGGTTTGCGAACTATTACCGTCAGTTTATTCCCCATTTCTCCACTCTGGTGTCCCCCATCGTGGCGCTCACCAAGAAGGGTGCCAATCCACGTGCCTGGTCTCCAGCTGCTGAAATGGCCTTCTCCAAGTTAAAGTCTGCTTTCTCCTCGGCTCCCGTACTCTCTAGGCCAGATACGGACAAACCCTTTCTTCTGGAGGTGGACGCATCCTCCATAGGAGCTGGAGCGGTGCTCACTCAGAAAGGGCCCAAGGGCCGAACTTTGACTTGCGGTTTCTTTTCCAAGACTTTTTCCCCAGCTGAGAGAAATTATTCCATTGGAGACAGAGAACTATTAGCCATCAAACTTGCTCTTGAAGAATGGCGGTATCTTCTGGAGGGAGCTCTCCATCCTGTTTGTGTGTACACTGACCACAAGAATCTTCTGTACCTCCAGACAGCCCAGCGCCTGAATCCCAGGCAAGCCCGGTGGTCTTTGTTCTTCTCCCGCTTTGACTTGCTGATTCATTTTCGTCCGGCAGACAAGAATGTCAAGGCTGATGCTCTGTCCCGTTCGTCAGATGTTGTTGGAGATGAACCAGTTCCTCGGCACATAATTTCTCCTGATCAGCTTGTTGTTGCAGCTCCGGTGGACCTTCGGCAGCTGCCTCCTGGCAAGACGTATGTTAGACCTGCTCTCAGGAAGAGGATTCTGTCTTGGGGACATTCTTCTCGTCTGGCTGGGCGCCCTGGGGTGCAAAGCTCCTTGGCCCTCATCTCCCACTATTACTGGTGGCCAGACCTGGTCAAAGATGTTCGGGAGTTTGTGGGATCCTGCTCCTCCTGTGCCCTCAATAAAGCCTCTCGTCTCAAACCGGCTGGACTGTTACTCCCGTTGCCGATACCCAGTCGCCCGTGGTCTCACGTGGCAATGGACTTTGTTACTGATCTGCCTGTCTCCTCGGGCAATACTGTCATCTGGGTGGTGATGGACCGGTTTTCCAAAATGTCCCATTTTGTTCCCCTTCCAGGACTTCCGTCTTCACCACAGCTTGCCAGTTTGTTCTTCAAACATATCTTCCGTCTGCATGGCCTTCCGCTTCACATTGTGTCCGATCGAGGAGTCCAGTTTGTCTCTAAATTCTGGCGTTCTTTATGTAACCAACTGCAGGTCATCCTTGACTTTTCTTCTGCTTACCACCCTCAGTCGAATGGTCAAGTAGAGAGGGTGAACCAGACTTTGGGCTGCTACTTGCGCCACTTTGTCTCAGCCCGTCAAGACAATTGGACTGACCTTCTACCTTGGGCTGAGTTCTCTTACAATTCTCTGGACTCGGGATCTACTGGTTCGGCTCCGTTCTTCGTGGTCTATGGACGTATTCCTCGCCCACCTCTCCCGCTGTCTACCCCCTCTGTTGTCCCTGCGGTGGAGGATCTGGTGCAGGATCTCAAGGCTGTTTGGGACCAGACCCGCCAGTCCCTTCTACGAGCTTCAGACCGTACCAAGACCCAGGCTGATAAAAGACGTCGAGCTCCTCCTGTCTTCTCTCCTGGTGACAAAGTATGGCTATCCTCCAGATACGTCCGGTTTAAGATACCCAGCTATAAACTTGGGCCCCGGTTCCTTGGCCCCTTTGATGTAATCAAGCGCATTAATCAAGTGGCATACAAGCTCCGCCTTCCTCCATCTATGCGCATCCCGAACTCCTTTCATGTATCCCTCCTGAAGCCAGTCGTCTTGAACCGCTTCACCCAGCAATCCCCTCCTCCGGCTCCTGAGGCTGATTCTCCAGATGTATATGAAGTCAAGGAGGTTCTGGACATGAAGTTCGTAAGGGGTAAGCGGTTCTTCCTTGTAGATTGGAAGGGGTTCGGGCCTAAGGAGAGATCCTGGGAGCCTGAAGAGAATATTTTTGATCGGACTCTCCTCCAGAGGTTTCTTGGGACCAAGAAGAAGAGGGGGAGGCCGAAGGGGGGGGGAGTACTGTCACGGGCACCCCCGCGATCCATACCACGGATCGCGGGTGCACCCCCGAACTGGCTTCACGTTGTATAGGCAGATTGTCCGCTACCTTGAGGACTTCGATCGATCCCAGTCTTGGAGGGTTTGCCAGCTTGTTATCGGGACTTTCGGAGGTTTTCTCAAGAAGCAGGCGGAGATTCTACACCACATCGTCCCTATGATTGCCCTGTGGATCTTCTTCCTGGCGCCACTCCTCCCAGCAGGTTGTGCTATCCTCTTTTCGTACCTCTGAGTCTCAGCCATGTCCGACTACATCAAGGAGAATTGCAGAGGGGTTTTATACGCAAGATCCTCTCTCCGGCTGGCGCAGGTTTCTTCTTCGTTACCAAGAAGGAGTCCCTACGTCCCTGTATAGACTGTCGGGGGCTGAATAAGATCAGCGTATTAAAAAACGGTACCCCTGCCGTTGATTACAGAACTCTTTGAGCGCCTACGTGGTTCCAAGGTGTTCTCAAAGCTGGACTCCGTGGTGCTTACAATCTCATCCGGATCCGCAAAGGTGATGAGTGGAAGACGGCGTTTAACACCCGTGACGGGCACTTTGAGTCTAGTGATGCCCTTTGGACTTGTAATGCCCCCTGCGTTTTTCAGGAGTTTGTGAACGACATTTTTCGGGACATTCTATACTTGGTCGTGGTCTACCTCGATGACATCTTGGTTACTCTCCAGACCTTGAGTCCCACAGGCACACGTACGGACAAGTTCTAGGTCAGACTTGTGCCAATCACCTCTATGCCAAGTTAGAAAAATGCCCTGTTTCACCAGCACTGCCTTCCCTTCCTCGGTACATAATTTCGACAGAGGCCTCCAGATGGACCCGCGAAGCTGTCTGCAGTTCTCAGTGCCACGTCCAGAGGGTCTCGAGCCATACAGAGGTTCCTGGGGTTTGCGAACTATTACCGTCAGTTTATTCCCCATTTCTCCACTTGGTGTCCCCCATCGTGGCGCTCACCAAGAAGGGTTGCCAATCCACGTGCCTGGTCTCCAGCTGCTGAAATGGCCTTCTCCAGTTAGTTAAAGTGCTTTCTCCTCGGCTCCCGTACTCTCTAGGCCAGATACGGACAAACCCTTTCTTCTGGAGGGGGACGCATCCTCCATAGGAGCTGGAGCGGTGCTCACTCAGAAAGGGCCCAAGGGCCGAACTTTGACTTGCGGTTTCTTTTCCAAGACTTTTTCCCAGCTGAGAGAGAAATTATTCCATTGGAGACAGAGAACTATTAGCCATCAAACTTGCTCTTGAAGAATGGCGGTATCTTCTGGAGGGAGCTCTCCATCCTGTTTGTGGTACACTGACCACAAGAATCTTCTGACCTCCAGACAGCCCAGCGCCTGAATCCCAGGCAAGCCGGTGGTCTTTGTTCTCTCCCGCTTTGACTTGCTGATTCATTTTCGTCCGGCAGACAAGAATGTCAAGGCTGATGCTCTGTCCCGTTCGTCAGATGTGTTGGAGATGAACCAGTTCTCGGCACATAATTTCTCCTGATCAGCTTGTTGTTGCAGCTCGGTGGACCTTCGGCAGCTGCCTCCTGGCAAGACGTATGTTAGACCTGCTCTCAGAAGAGGATTCTGTCTTGGGGACATTCTTCTCGTCTGGCTGGGCGCCCTGGGTGCAAAGCTCCTTGGCCCTCATCTCCACTATTACTGGTGGCCAGACCTGGTCAAAGATGTTCGGGGAGTTGTGGGATCCTGCTCCTCCTGTGCCCTCAATAAAGCCTCTCGTCTCAAAACCGGCTGGAATGTTACTCCCGTTGCCGATACCCAGTCGCCCGTGGTCTCACGTGGCAATGGACTTGTACTGATCTGCCTGTCTCTCGGGCCAATACTGTCATCTGGGTGGTGATGGACCGGTTTTCAAAATGTCCCATTTTGTTCCCTTCCAGGACTTCCGTCTTCACCACAGCTTGCCAGTTGTTCTTCAAACATATCTTCCGTCTGCATGGCCTTCCGCTTCACATTGTGTCCGATCGAGGAGTCCAGTTTGTCTCTAAATTCTGGCGTTCTTTATGTAACCAACTGCAGGTCATCCTTGACTTTCTTCTGCTTACCACCCTCAGTCGACATGGTCAAGTAGAGAGGGTGAACCAGACTTTGGGCTGCTACTTGCGCCACTTTGTTCAGCCCGTCAAGACAATTGGACTGACCTTCTACCTTGGGCTGAGTTCTCTTACAATTCTCTGGACTCGGGAGATCTACTGGTTCGCTCCGTTCTTCGTGGTCTATGGAAGTTATCTCGCCCACCTCTCCCGCTGTCTAACCCCCTCTGTTGTCCCTGCGGTGGAGGATCTGGTGCAGGATCTCAAGGCTGTTTGGGACCAGACCCGCCAGTCCCTTCTACGAGCTTCAGGACCGTTACCAAGACCCAGGCTGATAAAAGACGTCGAGCTCCTCCTGTCTTCTCTCCTGGTGACAAAGTATGGCTATCCTCGATACGTCCGGTTAAGTACCCAGCTATAAACTTGGCCCCGGTCCTGGCCCCTTTGATGTAATCAAGGCATTAATCAAGTGGCATACAAGCTCAGCCTTCCTCCATCTATGCGCATCCCGAACTCCTTTCATGTTATCCCTCTGAAGCCAGTCGTCTGAACCGCTTCACCAGCAATCCCCTCCCCGGCTCCTGAGGCTGATTCTCCAGATGTATATGAAGTCAAGGGGTTCTGGACATGAAGTTCGTAAGGGGTAAGCGGGTTTCTCCTGTAGATTGGAAGGGGTTCGGGCCTTAAGAGAGATCCTGGGAGCCTGAAGAGAATATTTTTGATCGGACTTCCTCCAGAGGTTTTGGGACCAAGAAAGAAGAGGGGGAGGCCGAAGGGGGGGGGAGTACTGTCACGGGCACCCCCGCGTCCATACCACGGATCGCGGGTGCACCCGTGCCTCCTGAGGGCACCCCGCGATCCATATCGCGGATCGCGGGTGCACCCGTGCCTCCCTCCGCTGCCCCGGTCCCGCTCCGGTGCACTCACCTCTCCTGCTCCCGCTCCCGTCGGACTAGGTCTCGCACGGCGGCCGCTCCTAGGGGCGCGCGCGCGGGCACATGTCTCAAGATTTAAAGGGCCAGCGCACAGGTGATTGGTATTGGTCATTTCTGTTTTGTATATAACCCTTTGTTTTCCATCATTCCCTGCCGGATCTTTGTGCCTCTTAGCCTTAGAGAAAGCTTCCTAGCGAGTATTGCTGTGTTTCTGCGTATTCCTGTATCCTGTGTGTTCCCGTTCCTGAGTCCTGTGTTGCGTGGTACCTGTGTTCCTCACTGTTGCTGTGTGCCTGTGTCCTGTTCCCTCCTGCCTGGACCTCCTGTTGCTGACCCCGGACTGAACCTGACGTTGCATCTCTGCCGCCTGCCCTGACTGTGCCTGGACCCGATACGAGTTTGTCATCCGCTAAGGTACCTCGACCTCGGCTGCCACCGGGGCTAGTCATACTGGAACGTCCTAGTGGTATTCCTGCCGCAGCAAGTCCAACCCGCTTTGCGGCAGGCTCTGGTGAAAACCAGGTGCCGCTAGGCTCCGGTTCCGGGTGTTGGCTAGTTACATCTCCCGCGGTGGTCCAGAGGATCCACTGATCCTAACAGGATGTCAACTTATAGATCCTTTTATTACAGAACATGGCAATGGCATCAACAGCAGATAACAATTCACCTGATACAAGGTTCCTGGTTGGATGGTGTTCGGGAAATGTTGCTCTCAGGAGGCTGGGGATGAGTTGGCTGCTGTGCAGTACTCCAAGGCAGGCTATGGTAGGTAGCTCAGAATCCTGCAGGCCTTAGTTGTAGGCCGTGTGTTTGGTCAGCAAACCTCGGACACATGTGCTCAATGTTCCATCTTAGGAAAAACTCACAGAAAAACCCAGAACTTTCCACCGCAAGGGGTTTTCTAAAATCCCATTGTGAGGTGACAAGCTCATTACCCAACCAGCACCTGTGTAACAGATATGGATAACAATTCATTTCATTGGTCATGATTTGTAACATTCCTTCCCAGGCAGATATTAACCAGCTGCATTACTGTTTATAGACACTGGATGGCTCATTGAGGAGATCAGTCTCAATGATTCCAATTATATCTATTAGGAGTTTTATTTAGTAACACAATGCTTTGGCAGGGGTGTTACACCTGTTTCTGATCACTTTCTTGTTTCTATATTGTTAGATAAATAATGGTATGTATAGTGTTATTGACAGAGTGCCAGTGACCTAAGACTGCCATCTCCAATGTGGACCAATGGCGTCGGGTCCATGGTGTTTTTGGTGATAAGGAATGCTGTCAGTATTTTTATAGACACATCAGAGAAATTATACAATTTTCTTGGTAAATTTCGTTCAGCAAGCTGAACTTTTGCACCAGAACCCATCAGCACTTATCTTGGCTCCTCAGGGTGTCTCCTATAGAACCTATTACTGCAGTGTCCCATAGTCAGGCCTCTGCCATTATGCTGCACCCTAAGGTCTGGTGGTAGAAGATTGATATTCAGGTAAATATGGTTCTGGTGGTACTTGCTCTCCACTGGAGTATTCTGTATAAAAACATTACACATTTTGGAAGGTTCTGGTTCATTCTAGAATACTAGACCTCAGCTAGGCCTCAGTCTAAGGTGGATGAAGTGTCCTTTTCACTAGTGGTCAAGATGTGTAATTAATGGTAATTAATATCTTTATTGTAAAATATAGTTCATTCTAGGCTTCTCCACAGACTATAACCCCACCACAACGTGTGCTCAGGGTTAGTCGGGCAGATTGCTGTTATGTTGCTTTGTGTACGGGGATTCTATATTACGATTTTGCAACCTTCCTTTTCTGTAACCCCAAAAAGGAAACCACGGCCTCTGCGTGGACACCTGCCCCAGTGGTCTCCAGGTACCACACATCCTCCAGTCCCCGATTTCTTTTATCATTAACCTTTGTCTAAATGTTTCCTGGATGTTGTGGTTCGCCAGGTTTTGTAAAAGCAGCATCTATTCCACATGTGCCAATAAGCCTTGTCATAGCCGCAGACCTTCTCACAGTCTCCTAAGAACTCTGGGTAATACAAGACAAGGATCTTCTTTCTTTCCTGTACGGCATTTATATTCTATTTTTACCTTAGTAAGTGGAGATGCTAAAAAGACAATTACCAGGGCTGGGGCCAGTAATGTGCCCCTCAGCCATACAAGTCTCATTGAAATATAACTGGAATTGATTAGAATCAGAAATTCTTGCCATTGAGGAGTCGATTTGTCAATTAAGATTTAATCTTCTCTGAAACATTGAATCAATCAATTAAATCCATAGAGTAAGTGTGAGATGTCTTTGCCCTATGTAAAAGCTTCTATAAGAGAATGAATTTACTTAATAGTTCTTTTGTGGTGTTAGGTAACATCTGGGCCACATCTGTTATGTGAGTGTTTCGCCTCAGGCAGTAGACTGGGAGTCATTGCGGGAGCACAAGCTCCATCTTTCTTGTCTCTGTTCTCCGCACACCAATGCTTTAGTAATAATCTCTCCTATGTTTCATTTCCACTGTGGTGCTGCCTCTGGCCTATGCTGGAACATTTGGCTGCTGCTTAAGGAAGTAGAGAAGGAAAAGTTAGAGGGATGACTGCAGCAAGGGTCAGGTCTGCGCACAATTACTCAGCTGCACCCCTCTGCTCTAAAGAGCCACAACCTCTCACTGCCTCCTACTTACCCTACATTCCCTTCAGCCTATGGTCCTAAATATATCACCCAGGAAACATTCTGCTTTTTCCTTGGACCTCCAGACCTGCTGAGCCCAAATGCATTTCCAGCCCAATTACAGTTATCACTGTGTCTGGCTCCCAGGGCTCCTGACGACCATTGTCCCTTTACCATCCACTTCAGCAACTAAACTACTTGTTATCTAGACCACGAGGGCATCTGCAACCTACTGTCATTTCACTCATGTGTTGCCCCTCAATCACCTACTGCCACCCCACCTAATGCTAACTCTTCGTAGATATATATATATATATATATATATATATATATATATATATATATATGTGTCAGTGTGTGTGGTATGGTAACAGTGGGTACATTTTTGGGAAGGTGGCGCAGTCATATCTGATATAAAGGAAATGTATTCATTAAAGCTATGTATTAATGTGGTCATTAGATTGACTTCTTCTGCACATTTATTTGTGCTTGAAACCTACTACAGTTTCATAATTATAAGTCTGGAATAGGGGGGGCGTGCCTAACCGCCATGCTGTGCAGACGCGTGTGAGAGAGCTCCGCTCCGGGCCGAACAGTAAGGGGTACTCACCGCGCCTTGTATGGGGAAAGCCGGCACCAGAAGGAGCTCCAGGAGGGTCCGAGATCACTCCACCGACGGGACCCCAATATATAATTTCTTCCGGCCGCTCCAAGATCGCTCCCCGTCCTCCGGGAGCCGCTCGCGCCAGATATCAGCGCGCAGCCAGAGGCGTGCGAACACCAGGGTCAGCGCCGCAGCAGATCCTCACACACCGGGGACCTGCACGAGAAGAAGCAGAGAACCACAGGGTGAGTCACAGCCCGCTCCTCCACAGCAGGAGAAAGAAAATAAAGCCCCTTCAACCCCACAATCTACGCAAACAACGGGGTCTGAACCCCCCACTAACAGAAGGGGGCAACGTAAAAACAAGAATCCCCCCAGCACAAATAATACACCCACCACAAGAAGCCTGCATAAAATGGCGCCTCCACAAAAACAACAGGAGCGTGCTGGCAACGCGCCAAAAAAAACCTCAGGCCCCAATGGAGGGACTAATATTAGCCCGCCTTCCAAACGCACCCTATTTGGGTCTCCAGAACCAGTACAAACTGACAGTACTAAGAGCAAAATAACACATAACGCTGAATCAAACAAAGCAAAGGCACTAGCCTACAAAGTGGGATCTCACTCCTCATAAGGATCAGCGCTAACACACCCACACACAAGGTGCATCCCTCCACTCATCTAGCCTACCTCCCAGAAGAAGCCGCCCCTGGCTCTAAGAGATAACCAGAGCTCCAAGCCTATTAGCCCTTCACATCTAAAAAAGACATGGAGAGTATGGCAACAGAACTGAAAGGTGCATGGAGACAGGACCTACAAAAAGTCCAAACAGATATCTCTAGCCTGCAAGAAAGAGTAGAAGAATTTGAATCTTCAAATCTGAAGTCTCATCAACATTACTAAAACTTACAAGCCACAGCCAACTCACGGAGTCAACAGCGCCACAGCGGCCAAATAGATGATTTAGAAACAGGAAACAAAGAAGAAACAACATAGAATCAGAGGCCTTCCAGAAGCAACACATGCTCCAGATATAATACCTACCCTCAATGGGAATCTTCAACACTCTATTGGAACGCCCAATCGACACTCCCTTAGAAATTGATAGAGCCCACAGAGCTTTGAGAGCAAAAAGCAATGACCCTATGAAACCACGCGACATAATATGCCGGATCCATCATTACAACATCAAAGAACAATAATGTCAAAGCACGCAACAAGGGAGAAATAGACTTCGATGGAGCCAGGAATTTCCTTGTTTCCTGACCTGTCTAGAAGAACTCTTAAGACAAAGAGCGATACTACGACCTCTTTACTATCCATACTGCAAAACAGAAACCTATAATAGATGGGGCTTCCCTTGCCTCTACATGCGAAAAGCGCGGTAATAAACAAATGACCCTGACACATCCAGAAGAACTATCTACGTCTTGGAGGAATCAACCTAACCTATTACACTGCCCGACTGGGAGACCCTTCCGCGAACAAGGTCCACACAACCATGGAGCCACTCTGGAATGAAATCTCGATTCCAGATTAAACACACCCCGGCCAAAAGACAAGGGCTCCGAGACACCTCAAGATGATAGAGCTCAAGAGGACTGAGATTTTCATCCATCAAACTACAAGAAACAAGACTTGGTCAGGTCAAAGTCCCTCTTCTTTCCTCTCTAACGTTTTACAAAAACACCTGTTATTACCTAAAAATGTTATATAATTTCATATATCTCAGTTGATATGTTTCAAATTGTTATATTCTCAGGTACCCGAGGCGACTTCGCGGCTTCCTCAACATAACAATCCAACACAATACAGGCCTTGTCGCCATAGACTAATGTACAAGATAAAAGGAGGGAACCGGCGAGGGTCACCACGGGTAAGACGTGAAATAAGGTTTTCCCCTGAACTGGTAATACAACCTTCCAAATACTACACCGCCAACATAAAAAGACTAATTCAAATACACACACAGGCCCAACGAAATACCATCTCCTATACGTATACACAACAGAAGTAAAGAGAGTGATAACTCTCAACAGAAACAAAACTCAGCCCCCCCAATGGACGTATGTAATAAGACATTACGGTATCAAAACTGCTTAAGTGCGATAAACAAATGACCCAGCCCGGTTTACTGGACATCAGAACGGTTTCCTAAAAAACCAATCCCTATCTACTCCCGTCTGCACACTCCGCGACTCGACCACAACCTAACCACCCACCAAGCAACCTCAACCTATAGACAAGATCCATAATGTCTTCCACATTAACAATAGCAACACTAAACGCCAAAGCCTCAACCTCTGAGAAAGGTCACAAATCCTTCACTCAATGCATAGGCAAAAAGTACACATCCTATGTGTTCAAGAAACTCACTTAAAAAAACCATGTCCAAGCTTCAAAAATAGATACTATCCAACAGCCTTCCATTGCACAAATCAAAAGGAAAATCAAAAGGAGTCTCGATTTTATCCATAAAAGTATTCATAGCAAAACAATGACACAAAATAGATGACATGCAAGATACATCTTTCTAAAATGTGAAATACAGGGCTCCCTTTTTACGTTTGCAAATTATATACTCGCCTAACTCGGACCAAAACAAACTTTGTAATTAACGTACTGATGACTTTACTTTTTCTAGGGGTTCATTAGTTCTGACAGGAGACTTCAATCTAGCTATAAACCCATAATCGATACGTCAATGGGAAATCAGCTATTCCTATAATAAATTGAAATAATAAAAACTAGGAAAAAGCAACTACAAAAAATGCAAACTATGCGACGTGTGGAGAATACAAAATCCTGAGGCCAAAGACTACACGTTTTTTCAAAAGCACACAACTCCTACAGCAGATGGATATATCTTATACAACACAAAATGCTATCCACATTACAAACTCCAAAATAGGTTCAAGATTACTCTGGATCATGCCCCAGTCTTCTGCCCTCCTAATTTACCCCACCAAAAACGATCCTCATACAACTGGAAATTTAAATGAAAGTTTATTAAAAACACAGAATGCCTCGCAGAGTTAAACAGGAGGTTGACAAATTTAAAAAAGACCACGAACAAGACAAGTCTCTCCAAAGATTCTTTGGGAAACCTTGAAAGGATCCCTTAGAGGAATTTCTAATTAAACATGGCTGCGTAATATATAAAAAGAAAATCCGAACTAACTCAGGCATTACTAAATAAGTTACATTCTCTTGAAAATAAACATAAGCGGACAACTACAATTAAACAACACTAAGAGAGACTCACATTAATTAGACACAAGATAAATACAACTCTCGAGCCAAGCAAAAAAGACTACAACAGATTGCTCTAAAACCTGCATATCTATGGAGCAATAAACCCGGGAAAGGGGAATCCTAGCAAGAGCCCTTAGAGATAGAAAAGCCGCTTTATATCCCAGCCATTAAAAACACAAATAGGAAACACAGTGCATTAAAACAGAAGAAATAGCTAATTCTTTTGTGGATTATTACAAAAATCTTTACAAACTTACCAAAAACCCTCAGCATCCTCCACTTCCATTCAATACCCCAAAACCTGAACAGTACATAAAAGAAACATCACTTCCCACTCTACCCAAAACAACTGCTGAACAATTAGAAGCCCATTTACCCAGACGAACTACAATTGGTAATAAAAGCTCTTCCAACGGTAAAAGCCCGGGCCCAGACGGGTACACGCCATATTCTACAAAACCTAGACGAATGACTCCCCCACTGCTCAAACATTTAATGCAGTTTCTAGATTCGGTGTACAATTCCCACAAGCCTTCCTACATGCCCACATTACTGTAATCCCAAAAGAAGGAAAAAAGACCCGTTACTTGCCCAGAGTTACAGACCCATCTACCTAATAAATTCTGACGCTAAAATT
Organism: Engystomops pustulosus; assembly: GCA_019512145.1. Lineage (NCBI taxonomy): Eukaryota > Metazoa > Chordata > Amphibia > Anura > Leptodactylidae > Engystomops > Engystomops pustulosus. The sequence goes on along the minus strand of WNYA01000468.1, from coordinate 91,249 downwards.
TTAGCACAAAATTAATTGCCAAACGCATCTCACTAATGGAAGTCCAGATCCAACCCGGACCAAAGTAGGGTTTATCCACAACAGAGAGAAGAAGAGACAATATATTGAAAACCTTTTCTTCATTTCACAATGCAAACAAGTCACGAGAATGCACTTATCTTAGTGTATGCCAGAGAAGGCATTCGACCGGCGGTGGAGTATGGGATTCCAACAGAGACAAAAACAATAGGACTAGGACATAACATGATTAATAAAATAACAGAATTGTATAATAACCCGAAAGCCCAAATCAGAATAAAAGGATACTAACTCTACCCCCTTTACAATAAACAACGGGACCAGTACAGGGTGCCCCTCTTATCCCTTACCTATGCTCTTGTCATCGGCATCTCTTAATCGCCATAAGAACCCCACCCGGAAATAACGGGATTAAAATCGGAGATAAATCGTCGTCGTTGCTCAGCGTTTGCAGATGATGATGTCCTGATTTGTTAACCAACCCGGAGAAAACACTACCAAAGCTAATGGAGACACTCTTGGCCTTTACACTTTTGGCCTTTATAGCAATCATAAAATTAACCTCTCCAAATGCATAGCAATGGGCATAAACCTAAATGAACGGACAATCAAAACACTTCAAAACAAATCCCAATTCATCTGGAAGAAAAAGACAGCATTCAATATCTAGGGATCCAAATTACTGCCAACACCGAAAACAAATTTCAAACACAATTACAGAAACATTACTTCTAACAATCCAATCAGACTTAACAAAATGGGGAATCAAAAAAAACTCCTGGCTAGGAAGAGTAAACTGTATAAAAATGTCACGTTCTACCAAAAATGCTATACCTATTCAAAACAATTCCCCTATCGCTACAAAGACCTTTTTCAACAAACTTTCAGCATCAATAACCACTTCATTTGGACCCCTTCTTAGCGAGAGTAGCCAAATCCATTCTAACACGCAGAAAATCTCAAGGAGGCCTGGGTCTTCCAGACCTAAAGGGGGTACTTCTATGCGACAAATCTGGCCCAGAGTACTTGATTGGGAGCAATCACATTTCAAAGCCGTGGATTACAAATTGTAGAAGAACAATATAACCACACTGCCCCTGTACTAATTACCATGGTCCCCCCAACCTCGTTTATCCATCATACGGTCTGAGGCAAGAACCCATCTGTAGTAGCACCCACCAATAAGAGATAAAAACCTAAAAAAACAAGAAATAAAAAAATATTACCCAGATTCAGAGAAAAAAGGCACACCACAGCCCCACTTACTCCTATCTCAGACAATATAGACTTTCCCCCGGGAGAAACAATAAGGACTTTCTCCAAACTTTAGAGAGAAAGTAACAAACCCCTGAGATTCAAACTTTTTCTTAGACTCAGCCTCCCTTAAACCTCTGCGAAGAGTGACCGGACAAAAATAAGAAAGCGAAAGAAAAGACAATAGGAGAAAAGGGAAGCTGCAAATGAGTAACTGGGAAAGAACAAAAAATAAAAAAATATAGTTAATGAAAGAAACCAAATAAAGTGAGGACCTGTGACTAGCAGAAGACCAGTTCACAAATGCAATTATCAAAAATTAAAACTGATACCTTGAGCAAAAAAGGCAAAGAGAGAAAAACCCCCACAAATTATAAAAAGGATGGGAGGAAGGGAACTGAATAAAACTTACGCGATAGAGGAGACGATGGGACAAAGCCTTTGCCCACGACTCACAAACATAGACCATCACAGAGAGCACAAGCAAACCAACTAATTATAGATGAATTGTCAAGATGGATTATGGGTTCCATCAAAAAACTCTGGAAAGAGTTACCCCAGCGTCCACAAAGGACGATTGTTGGAGGGTGCAGGAGGAGCACACAGGACAACAGATGGTTAACATATTTGGTTGGGAATATGCCCTAAATCCAGCCTTTTGGGAGGGACGGTGATGCAAAAAAAAAGACGAGGATCTGACAGGACACAAACAGAACGAACACCCCATCCAGGACGACTATCTCGAGAGCGAACACCGCAAGGAAAATAGAGGAACGCAAACACGGGAAAAAAACGGGCGGGGAAGAGCAGAACCACAACCTCTCCTACCGTAGGAAAAGCCAGGAGAAACAGGAGAGGACAGGAGCAACAAAAAAGAGAAAAGAACAACGAAACAAGGATAGGTCATCACCCACCCGTGAAAACGACCCCCCAGAGAAGCGGTACAGACAAAAAAATGAGAAAACTCTCAAGAAATAGAAAAAAGAAGAGTCACGATTGAATACTACTCTAACTCGGTCCCCAGGAGAATGTTTGGTTGTGAATTTGTGTTTGTTGCATGCTATTCTTTTTTATTTGTTTTTTGACTGCCCAACCCACGGACTTCCCCTCTCCAAGAACACCCGCGCCGCACCGCCTTAGAGCAAAGGAAAACGATAAGGTAAAGAATGTCTAGGAAAAATAGAAATTGGACGAAAACAAAAAAGAAGGTGTGGTTAAACGAAAAGAGAAAAAAAAACAGAGGTGGAAGGGGAAGTAAGAGAGGAGACGAAAAACCGGACGGGCGCCCAACCGGCACAGGCCCGCCCCAGAACCGGACCCCAGTGAGACCCGAGGCGAGAGGAAGAAGAATGCTAGTATGAGATAATAGACTTGTTGTGTTAATGAAAGAATAGTATACGAGAAAAATGATCATATAGATAAGAAGTTTGTATATTAACTTTATTTTGTGTTATTCTTTCTTTAATTAAAGCAGCAGATTGCTAAATAAAGGTATGAAATATATATAATAAATAAACATGCGTTAGATATTTTAACCAAAAAAAAACATATGTCTATTGTGTATGATACGGCACCAGCCCAAAATAAAACGACGTCAAATTAATTGATCACCAGTCGCCCATCGAATTTACATGGTCCTGGTATAGGACAAATCAACGAAGACAATATATATGTACAGATCCATGATAAATGAGCCATCACCAGCAGCCAATAGAGATGTACAGAGTCCATGGTACATGATCCATTCACCACCAGCCGCATACTATAGTCACAGAGTCCATGGTACATGATTCCATAACCCAGCCGAAATAGAGAGTGATCTAACGGAATGCTAAGGGCGGAGAACAGTGAAGAATAGAAAAACGTACACAGACAACATAAGAGAGGAGAAGACATATAAAGGAGTAATAGCGATCAATAAAAAGAAGAAAAGATAGATGTAGCAAGAGGACAATGGTCGGAAAGAGAGATGAAAGAGAAATGAGACTATGTTCTGAGGCAATGGGAAAGATAAATAACAAGACCGCAATCTATATGTTAAGGTCCTGGTACAGTGCATCCATCTCAGCCGCCAACTAATATTTTTAATATTTATTTACAGGAGTAACAGGGGAAGGAGAAAGAAAAAACAACAAGAAAGCTATGCGCAAAGAGGAAATCGGCGGAAATGATAAAGCAAACAAGAACGATAACAAATACAGCTACGATGGAAAGGAAGGCCATGGGGAAGGCATACAGAACAAGACGACATATAGTGGTAAAGAGGTCACGGGGAAATGATGCATACAACTAGGGACCGAACATCTCTATGACAGAATCCAGGGTTGCATGATCTACATCACCAGCCGCCATTCTATTTTGTACAGAGTCCATGGTGATGATCCATCACCAGCCGACTCACACCCATAATAGTAAGTACGAACCAAGAATGAGAAGGGAAAGGGGCAAAGCGTGGAATGGAATGAGATATAACAAAAAGAAACAAATAGATGGTGATAAGAGTTAAGGGTGAATGAGAACATAACCAGAAGCCAATAGAGCTCTGCAGGAAAGAGTAAGGGGGCATGAGAATTAGCAAAGCAAGAAATCTATATGTAAGAGTCACATGGTACCTGACTCCATCACCAGCTGCCATCTATATGTACAGAGTCCAGGTAATGATCCATCACCAGCCGCCATCTAGATGATCAGAGCCAGGTTACATGATTCATAACCAGCCGCCATCTATATGTACAGAATGCATTAATAAATTATTCGGTTGAGCCTCATTCACCCTGGTGGAGATTGGAAATTATGAGAAATCCAGGCTTTATTCATCTTGATAGCGGGTCAGCTGTCAGCGCTGTCAGTCGACAAGGCGGGTACGTATCAGTGATGATTAGAATGAGCGAGCACTAACAATGCTCGGGTTTGATTCGTATTTCGAGCGAACTTTTTCCAGAATGCTCGAGTGCTCGTCTCGAATACGAACCCCATGAAGTCAATGGAGACTCGACGATTTTCAAAAGGGACCATGGTTCGGGAAAATAAAAGTGTTATTTAATTGAAAAAGAATTTGTCTTGTAAGGTAGCAGATGAATGGAAACATCGCAATCTACTTAACTCGTTCGCGCATATATATCTCCGACAAGTTGTAGCAGAGATGTGAAAAAGAACAGTTGAAAAGTATTTAGACACAAGAGACAAAAAAGTATTGAAAACAACAGATGAAAAAAAGGCAGGATATATAAGTGAAAAAAAAGGGAAGATGAACACAGTGAAGAACGAGTATGAAGAATAGATTGCAGTGTTCGGCAAATCTGTTTACGTGTCGGGGTGATACGTCTGGTAGGGGATCCGCTCCTTCTTCTTCATGAAGTCTCCCTGTCTCTCCGTGCTGGCCCCATGTATCAGTTGCGCTGCCGATGCCAATTGTCTTTTTCTAAGGGACTGAGGACCGATCGCGAAAAAGGGACCGCAAGGGCATACTGAGGAAACTAAGGAAAAAGGGAGAATGAGGGGGGAAACCATCGTCACAGATGAGACCTGTACGACAAAGGTATAACCGAATGATGATGGACAAACAGTGTTCAAAGGAAGGATAACGTATAAACGACCAAAAACTGTATAAATATGATGAAAGAGGCAGGCCCAATGTTCCGTGACTGCTGCCGCCTTGCACCTGTCTCCGTGCTGCTGCACGATCTTTTGCACCATGTCTCCGTGTGATGAAGATGCCCAATGTATCACGTGTGCGCGCTTCTCCGGTTGTCTCCGTGCTGCACTCCCCGGTGGTATCCTGTGTGAGGCTAAAAGGGGCGATGTAGAGGTGAGGAATGACAACGAGGGATAGGGCTCGGCTAAACGTCGGTGATTCAATGTGTTAGTCACACATATTATATGTTCTTCACATAAGATCTTTTGTGTGGTATTGGTGCTGCGAATTTACATAATTACATCATAAATCTTCAAAAACATGACCAGATAATAAATAAGGAAGGAGAAAGTGTAAGAACCAGTTACTAATAGATAATTGACTCGCCATCATAAATCCAATTGCTAGTTTTTTGTTTTGTTTTTTTTTTTTTTTTTTTTCCACATAATGAATAGTTACTATATGGGAGCATAACTAAAAATAAATATAATTTCATAAGATGAGACAACACTACATTCATTTTAAGAATATCCAAACTATTGACAGATTATACTCCACCCCCCCGCGAAACCCCCCCCCATCCCTCCCTACCACCTTTGGCCCGTGCTGGAGATGTGAAAGGAAAACCAAAAAAAAAAAAAATTAGCACTTTCCCTGACTATCCATGGGCTCCCCGGGACGAAAAGAGAAAATTAATCTTTCCTCCCTTCTTTCAAGTTCTCATTGCGGCCCAATAGGTAAGCTCAGTCTACTACAGTTCCTATAAGCGTTTCTTCCTATGCACATATCCGCATTGAGGCCTACGTAAGCCCCAAAGATTACTCCATCCTTTCACCACTGGTGGTTTCAAATCATCTGTCCCAGTATTAAACCTAAGATAGTCTGGGACGAGGATGGAAGGAATAGAGAAAGCTCTAAGAGGATTAGGTCACTCTTTTGCCTAGAGTTATGGGAATCGGGAGCCTAGTACCCAGTAACAACAAGTAGCAACTGATCGGTTGTGTCAGGGAGCATGAATCTGTTCTATATTATCTTAAAACCCTCCCAGTATGGGAATATTCGGGCAATCCCATAGAAGGTGTAGGTTGTCGGGCCATCACACTTCTTTTACACCTCTTGCAGTCTGGAGTTTTCACTTAACCCAATTTTAAACATCAAATATGGTGAAAAAAAAAATTAAATTCTATATAAAAATATTAAGTGAGTCATCTATGAATTTAAATTAATTGTGGATCTCACCCACTTTTTATATATATATCGCCATTGTGCTGCTGTGATTCAACCCACCTGCTTACCCATTTTACTTGACCTATATGGCTGACTGTCTGTATCAATTCAGATCTTAACAGACGATATTAATCCTGGACAAATTCAGGACATGCGGGATATAACCCTAAAATTTCAGAAGCCGCATTTACCCCCCACCACCCACCATCGTGTATCTGTGAACTTATCATGATTAATATCTTTCTAATGCATGTGCTATTGGACCATCCCTTAAAATAATCTTTCTCCTCCAAAATCACATTAGTGCACCCAAAAAACTGAAAGACGGTACCTCCCCTGTTCCTCCAAATGCTCCAAGGGAGATAATCCCTTTTTTCCCCAAAACCTGACATCCTCCATTTGTATAGAGTTCTAAAAAAAATTTGGATTGCCCCATAAACGGGGAAATTTTAAAATACACCCCTAATCCCAATACTTCTTAAAATCTTCCAGGTGTTTACAATAACTCCGCCAGACTGAAATTTTTTTATAGCATGACATTTCAGGGACCGGATTGCCAGAGGGCGGGCATGGACTCTCAAATCTCCGCCCCACCCAACACTGATCATCTGAAAAATACCGTGTGGAACATTTATTTTATTTGCCATGAGAATATACTGAATCTGTGCGCAAAAAAATAATGGTAAAAGGACGGGAGAGCGAAAGTTACCGCCCCTCTCCTTGTTTACATTAAACGTTTCTGTTAATACGGACCCTTTTTCGACCCCCAAAGTAATTTCTTGGATAATAGCTCTGATAAACGAACCATTTCTCTGCCCAAATCCAACATGGCGGTTGACATAATACGGTATAACATTGGGGGCAGCAAGATAGCTCTAGAAGAAACAATCTTTCTGCTTCGATTTATGTAAAGGTAAAGTATTCCAGGTGGTGTCACCTTATTTTTTAAGTGATGAATTCTAATGATAATAGTGGGGCCAGATTATGAGGTATGTCTCCTCCACATTGGTTGTATCTTTAAGCCTAGATATTCCGCATGAGGATGAGATCTTTTTAAATCAACTGATGTCAAATTAAGCTGAGATTCATTGTCGAGTGGGGGGCCACCAACAATAGATTTGGTGGTATTAATCTGAAAGCCTGAAAACCCTTCCAAACGCACTAATAACCTTCAGGGCTTTTTGGAAACAGACGGATGTAGAGAATCTTTTAGGCAGAGAGAGAAGGAACATTGTCGGCGTTTACAAATATCTTATCCAGTAGGTCCAAGCTAGTCTCCGCCCCCTATCTTCCCTATAGGCCCTGATTTATTGCCATTGGCCGCTCACGCACCCTATAAAAAGCAAAATACTAGAGGAGTAAGACAGTGGGCATCCTGCTGGTTGGTACCCCTAGAAGAGTAAAAAATGGAGAGTAGTCGCATTTTATTCTATACAGACCTAGGGGCCTGATAAAAGAGGTCTAAACCCAATCCACGAATCTACTACCCAGCCCAAACCTATGCAGCAATTCTTCCAGAGGAAGTCCTCCCACGCCACCCTAGCAAAGGCTTCGGAGGAGCCAGACAGGATGGAGACGAGACTAACAAGTAACAGGGCAAGAGAATTGCGACAAAACTCGCTTATTATATTAGTTTACCCTGGCGACCGGCACAAAGCCGCATTGTCCTCATGTATAAGTGGTGACACGCAGCTTTTAATCTGTTCCGACAGCAATTGGCAATCCAGTCAGTTTCGCATGGGGGGTTTACTTGAGAGACGAGATCGGGCGTATAGGACGGATTAAGCATATCAGAGGGTCCTCATTTTTTTTGGAGGGAACAAAGATCTCTAAATGAATAATACACAGGACATCGGGTCGCTCCGGTACCCTGTACCGAATCCCCTATATCAACAATACAAAAGGTAGGGAGAATGGAGCACAATCTATTTATTAAATTTCTAGAGGTAGCCCGGTCATCCCAACATCGGGAGGAGTTACTCTAGCGGATGGCGAGAGAATCCTCAGCTCTGAGATGGATATTGGGAAGGTTACATCTGCTCTATGTTCATTAACATAGGAGGGACTGGATTATTATCTAATAGTTACCTATATCTCTACTGACGCCTCAAATCTGAGGAATTAACTATTTTGGAAAAACTTGTAAAAATGTATTTTTTCACTCACTGGATCATTTGCTTGATCTTTTTGCTATCAGAGCCCTTTTGATGGGAGAGGAGAGCCACTCTCGCAGTGTGTCTTCTGATCCAGGGAAGAATAACTTCTGCATAGCCTTATTGGCGATTGCACCTATTGTACTCCTCTGTGCTTTCTTAAAATCTATCTATGAGTCTTGTGCCCGGTTTTACCTGCTAGTCCCTTCTCTTTTTTTAGCTGCTCCTTTAGGGTCCTCTCCTTGTCTAAGCCATTGTTCCGCGAAGACAGAAATTATAATTTCTGAAGTTATTAGCCATCGAGGAGGGATTCAGCAGCAGCCCAAATGAAGCACATAAAGGAGCTAGCGGTCTTAGTTAGAAGAAATTAAAACGCATATTTCCCTCTTGATTGTGTCATCATCTGGTAATAGGGACAGCCAGTGCGCATTTACGTTTCCAGAACCTAAAAGCAGGGTTTAGTTGAGGCAGACCGTCAGAACCAATGGGGAATGGTCAGCAATGGACCCCGATATCATAACGAATTTTCCGAACCCAACCGAAGGCATAGTCATTGACCAGTGCCAAACGATCCTAGAGAAGGAATTATGAGAGCGATAAACAGGATATACTGCAGATCCCCATTTAAGGACATCCACCACATTCTCTCAAAAGCCTATTCCTGGGACAGAACCTGAAGAAGGGGGGTCCCCCGCGGTTGTACCTGCCATATCATTTTCCCTAAACGGGTTCCTTCTTCTCTGACATAACAGAGTTGAAGTAGCCCAGGGCCAATCCGGGGCAGTCGCCGACCCTTCTCCAGGAAAACGCTCAGGTTAATCAGGAAACATCATTAGCTAAAGGCGGTGTATATATACACCTGTCTACAATACATTGGTGCCTTCGAACTCCAATACAAAAAACAAATATCCCCTCTATATCACCAAAGCATCTGAAACTTGAAAACTGATTGAATCTATGACCAAAATTGATAGACCCTATAGAAAATGAGGTGGAATAGAATGATGTTGGAGACCTGGCTAGCCCACCTGCCGGGTCTACTAACGTAGCGAGTCATTGTCAAGATTGGTCTAAACAGTCAACAATTGCAGGAAGTTGCTTAATTAATGTAGTCAAAAACTAAGGTGCAACGCTTCAGATGGTCTTTCAGCCCTATTATATTCAAAGTATAAACCTAGTGCCATGATAAAGTAAAAGGGCAAAGGAAAAAACCAAAAATAATAGAAAGCAAAAGAAGGACGAGAAATCAAACCCAAAACACAATAAAACATGGCATAAAATGGTAGAATTTTATATTTAGAACCCACTGTAAAAGCCCCATCCAAAACAATGCTCACTCGCAGATAGAATGAACCCTAAAAGAGGAAATAATTATTACCATCTGTGTATTACGATTTCATAGTCTTAAGGTCTAAACCAATCGGCCCAACGTTGGTTGGGTACTGTGAAAAACGGGGATGCCTTTGAAAAAATAATTTGTAATTTTGCCGGGGAACATCATTGAGTAGATGATACCCTATCTCTCAACCCTTTTTTTCACCTCTAAAAAACTTTTTTTTTTTGAGGGTATCCCTACGAGAAAGTCCGGAGAAAGCGCTACTTTACCCCCTGAATTTGATTAGATCTTTTAAGGTCACGTGCTTTTCGTAATATTATATCCCGAATCTCTGAAGTAGTTGTTTTACAAATAAAGGTCCGTGGGTGTTACCAGATATACGGATGCTGCTGAAATTCATGTGCAGTTTACCTTCTATACCAAAGGTAGGGGCAGATGGCTGCTGCTCCTTGCCTAGTCTCTCCGAAGCCACTCCTCTTTAATAAAGGAAAAGGTCCTTCCCTCAGCCTTTCTGGTATCCCTATAAACCTCAATTAGATCTCCTTGAGCGATCCTCCATATCGGCGAATTTCCCTTTAGGGCCTCTTTTTTTCGGTTTTCCAGTGAGCGACCCCGTCGTCCCGTGTAACTTTTTTTAGAGATGGTTTTGCTTTATCTCTTCTCAATATTGACATTTTATCCTCAGCTATTTTATGATTATCTATGACCCTATTCAAATCCTCCTCAAGAGAGAGACATTTCCTCTCAAAGCGCCCACTGGTATGTGAGAGATCCCAATATGGCAGGAGTCAGGTTGCAGATTTTTTATTAGAGTCAAGGATCTCTCGAAGATTGCCTTTTCTCCCCCCCGCTACTGCCTATTCCCCCACCGTTATTCACTCTAACCACAGCAAATCCTCGATCTGTGGTTATTTTGGAGGGTCCTGAACCTCATAATCGGGCGGGTTTTTCTTTGTGTTGTAAAACCGGTACGGTTTTCAAATGATGGGACTCATAATTTGTCTAGTTTCGGGAAGGTTATCCCCTTTGGACCCTCCTTTATCTTTTCCCTAGAGATGTTGTGCATAGGCGATGGGATTTCCTTGAGTATTTTGGGGTGGCATCAAAATTTAAAAGGTCGTAAACATCTATACCAATCCCAACAAAATGTACCAAATTTTCAATAATTGCCACCAAACTGATAACAGTAAAAATTTATGACCATACACACGTCTCACAAAGCAGGAAGCAACAAAATTTGTATAAATAGAAAATAAAAGAAAAGAGGGCCTTTTAAAAATGATACGCCAGGGCCCCATATAGGAAGGATTGATTAAAACGCATAACAAGAATTCTGATACAGGTTCTACTAAGTCCAACAACCTGCAAACAGTGGTGTCTAGAAAAAAAGGTTAGTCTGAAGATGGACATCCATATATTTGCAAGCTGGGGTAGTAAGAATTGAAGGATGAATGACGCGCGGAAAGAAGAAAAGAGAAGAAGCAAATCCTCGTAGAGTAAAGTTAGGGTTAAAAGAGGGAAAAAAAGTTTTGACGTCATTAGTATTATATAGGCAAAGCAACAGTCAACCCGTTATAGTAGAACATAAAGCACAGAAGAGGAGGAAACTGTATCCAGAGATTACATCTCACCCATCCTGTAGAATCGAAGGCTCCGAAAGACTCCAGCCAAGCCATTGTAGTCAGTAGTGGAGGATGATGGAAACAAGGCATGAGATAACTGCGGATCTGACTCCGACCCGCCGACACCAGGAGAGAAAGCCCCGCCACGCCGCCTCAGCAGCGAATCCGAGTCAATTCGATGGTTCAGGTCAGCGCGTCCTCCGAGACCATGATCCACCTTGAGCAGAGATTCTGTTCCTTGTACACCCAGCCGTCCACCTTCATGCGTACGGAGCAGGGAGCCCATCAGATAGAAAAAGGGTGGACCGCCCCCCGCTGCAGCGCCGCAGAAGCTGACAAGTCAAGCGCTAACTGAGTCTCCCAACATCAACGGGCGACAGCCAGGTCAGCCGGAGGAAGAGCAGGAGAGTTGGCGGGGCGCTGTGCAGCGTGACGCGTCTACGTATGCCGGTTATGACCTCCACCGACTTCACATACTATGTTATTCGCAACAGTTCGCGAATCTTCCCGACAGGTAAGCAGATGTGCGAAAATCGGTAATCGATTATTCACTGTGTTTTTCACTGGTTTGCACTTTTAAAATGATCCTTTGTTGTTCACTGTGTTCACTGTTTTTATTCGATTTTCATTATTTTCACTGTGTTTTTTAATAATGCTCGATTCGAGCAGTGGGATTAGTTGGAAATACTGGACGAGGTATACCGTCATCTCTTAGTGATGATTGCCACCAGCTGCACGAACTGCCAATAAGATTTCGGAACAAGGAAGAGAGAGGAAGGACAGAAAGACATACTCAGGCTGTCTAACAGCGCAAGTTTTCATCACATGTCAAGATTGTGAATGAAACCCAAAGTGGTAGGGAGCTTTTTGTGTAACTCAGTCCCCCCCTAGACGATGGTATGTCAGCTACGTACTCCTCACCATCTTTCGTAAAAAATCAGCCATACTCTGACGAGAGAGACTGGGGGACAGGTGTTGACAGTTTTGTCTTGCTGGGGTGGGGACATAAAGCGTGGCAAAAGCTTGTAAAGCTACCCTCAGTGCGGACAAAGCTGCTGCTCGCCTACTCTCCCCGCTACTTGTTCCCGCAGAAACTACGCACTCTGCCGCTTCGCCGCTTGTAGAAGGGAAATACTGTTTCACTTGCTGCACCAAGGGCCTGCGGGGTCTTCATGCATTCTCACACTCTTTCCTCGCAGGGATGAGAGGGAAGATTTTGCTTGTACGTGGGTCCGGAGAGTGATACCCAGTAATCGGTGCTGGATATAATCTTTGAACGCAGATGGTCATGGGATAGCAGCCTAGCATGAATCTGCCAATGCGCCAGATAGATTCCAACACGCAAGAATTCACTCCCCTCAATGGCCTGACTGGTCCATTCTCCTTCCTCCAAATCCTTTCTTCTGGCCCATCTCGCTGAACAGTGAAGGAGCTGAACAATGGTCCCCTTCTGTCTCGCCAACATTTCCCTCCTTCTCCTCAATCAACTCCTCGATATGCGTGAGACGATGAGAGAAACGACCTGAGGGGGTGCTTTGGGCTACAACAAGGGATCTTCTTCCCCCGTCTCTGATGACGAGCGCAAGCTTCAGACTTCACGCTGATAGAGAGTTTTTCACACAGGCCAAGCCAGCGTGATGGTGAGGCTGATTGATGGCGGCATCGCCACCTGACCATCTGTGGTTGACTCCTCAAAGTTATCAGCACCTGACAGATCGATACAGAAATCCACGCCCTCCTCATTGTAGATGAGGGAAAATGACGATCATGCCCACCAGTTCTGGTGGGAAGTTGCACATATGGCAGTCTACATCGCTCTGCGCTGCTGGTAAACTCTGGAAACAGGTAATGTTGAAATTCCACCTCGTGGGGGGAACGTCGCACAACAGCATCGGGTGTTAGGGGGGGGAAAAGGGGAGTTTGAGGCGGCACTGCGCTGGACTTCTGAAAATGCGCACAGATGCGACGCCACCTCTGTGAGCAAATCAGTACAGATTGGGGTTTTATAGTTCTTGAGGAGGAAACCCTTGAATGTGAACTATGGAGATTAACAATGGGCCAGGCATGCACATGGGTCAGTCTGCCGAAATTGCAGGAGCCGCCACCAGGTTCACGGCCGTTGTCACACACAACCATGCCTGGCTTCAGTTATCAGCCGGTTGGCCAGCACGATCGGTCTGCGCTTTTTGGTGATGACCTGTAATATTTCTTGGGCAGTGGCCCTTTATCGCCTCGGTCAGCAGTTTGAGCACCCGCAGCGTTCGCTTAGCGACGGGCACTGCTGCGTGCCTAGAGATAGCGATATGAGGGAGACATGAAAACGGAGGTTAGTGTAGGAGGAGGAGGGGAGGGGGGGGGAGGAGGAGGGGGAGGAATAGTAGGATGAACAGACCTGGACAGAGGTAGGCCCCCTCGCAATCATCGGCGTCGGCAAGGTATATGACCAGCCAAGGAGTCAGACTCGGGGTCCCGCCCCACCAAGTTAACCAATGTGCCGTTCAGCGATATATAGTGGCCCGGCCCGGCAGCCACTCGGGACCTTGTCAGAAATGCGCTGTCACAGGGCACGGTGATGTTGACCCCCTGAAGTGATGGGTGCAGGGATGGGACGGCCAAAATCGGGAAAAGTCTTTTTTTGTGGATTTGGTTTTCTTTTGTTTTTGAGGGATTTTTTTCCTTTCCTATTACCGAGGGGAGGCACGCAGCCCTGAGTTTTGTTTCCCTCGCCCCCCTGGAAGGCTCGCGTCTCTACCCGCATTAGGGAAGCATATCCAGGCAAGCAATCTGGAGTGTGGACGTTTGAGGGCTTGGGGCTGTGCCGGATGGGTTGCACTATTTACTATGCGATCCAGCGTCTGGAGTATGGGAGTGAATGCTGGGGATGCTGTGGAGGATCGTGGAGGCGAAAAGAGGGGGGTTTTCGGGCCAGGGGTTCCTGGGCACTGGGCAGGGGGCTGACTATCATCCTGAGACAGGGAAGGAGCCGGTAGTGTGCACGGCGGGGAGGTGAACGGGCGCTTGTGCCAATGAGTGCCGCGCAACTGGTGGTAGTTAAGCTAGTAGTGGTGGAACCCTGCTGATCCTGGTTTGGCCAAAGGTTGCACACCACAGTACGTCGGTCATCCGGGTTTCCTTAAAGAAAACCCTCCAGGACTTCTGAAAATTAGCCCTCGCCACGGGAGCTCACTACGGACACATTTGGCCGTGATGCACCAGCTCTCGGCCCTGCCTCTCCGTCTGGCCCCACCACTGCCTCTTTTCCAACCTGTTATGGGCGAGGACTCTACCTCCATATCAGAGAAGAACTGTGTTCACCCGGCCCTCTCACCCAGCTCTGGTCTGTCACCTCCATCTCCTCGATCCTCAGTCTGCTCCACCCTCGGACTCCTTGCCCTGGACAACAACTTCACCACTGTATGCAATCCGTGTCTCCTCATCGTCGAGACCACCTCTTACACATTATTCCAATACGTCAAGAAGGTCATCATTGACCCACAGACTGCGCCGGTTTTGGAAAACCTGGGAATCGGAAAAAGAAGCTCAGCAGCAACCGGAACACGTTGGTTTTTGTGACTCTGGGAAGGGTCAGAAAAACAGTTTCCTCAGGTATGCCGGTTAAAATGCCAAATTTTCCTGGTGGTGGGGCATACTGGGGGGGGGGAGGAGGCTGAGGTGCAGGAGCTGGGGAGGGTGCCGATGTTCGGTGACATGGGGTGGGACTGCGTGAAGGACTGACTGGTGGACACATTGCTAGAAACATTGATTGTTGTCGGCCATCCACGACATTAACTGTTTCGCACTGTGCTGGCCTAACAGTGTTCTACCAGAGTCACAGTAACTGAGACATGAACCTAGGCGTGTAGCTCTGCGGCGTTCCCTGCTCCCTCTCGGAAGGTGGGTGTTCACCCGCCCCAGGACACGGCCTCTGACCCAGCAGTAGTGGGACGCCCACGTACCGCCCTCGTCTCTACCCTAGCCCTAGGGTTAAAATTTTGAAAAATTGGAAAGTTAAACTGTAATTTTTTTTTAGTTTTTTTTTTTTGTGCTTTTTTTTTTTTGTTTGGTTTTTTAGTTTTTAAAACCAAACAATGCTTATCCTTATTGCTTTATTGCGTATTCTAGCCCCAATATGAAAGCCACACTGCTATGGCCAGATGAGATGATTGGATGAGTTATCAAACAAATAAACGTAAAACGCAAAAAGTAACTGCCAGACTGTGCCTAATTGAATCAAACCCCTAATAATTGTCCCACTGCGGTGTTGCGATGATATGTGCCGTCACAAGCGGCTAAAACACAACGGTCCCAAAAGTCTCACTGCAAATTCTCCACAATATGGTATAGATGCCACTACAGCAAGGCCAGCCACCGCAGATCAACCAGAGAAAAGAAAATATATAACGCTATTGTAGGCCAAGTAAGCCGTTTGTTGGATTCTCCGATGCCTATTTCTAGTCCAACTATGAAAGCACACTGCTAGGACAGATGATGAGGACGCTGAGTTATCAAAAAATAAATGTAAATAAAAAGAAAGAAAAACTGGCAGACTGTGCCTAAATTGAAATCAAACCCCTAATAAATTGTCCCCACTGTGGGTCGAGAGGGATATGTGTGTCACTAAGAGCTAAACACAATGGGTCCCAGTCTCAAGCAAATCTCACAAAATGGTAGTAGCTGCTTGCACTAATAAGCAGCAAGCTCAGCCACAAGAAAAAACAAAAAAGCAACAATAAAACGGTATTGTTAGCCTAAGAAGGGCGTGTTTGTTTGGGTTTCTTGTAGACTCATCTGGCCTAAACTATTCTAATAGACCAGCTTTCCTAACGCTTTTCCCTGCCGCAGGCAGCTCCTGCCCTAGCGGCAGACAGACAGAGAATGATCCGAGCAGCGCGGGCCGAGGGGCATAGTTCTATCAGGGGCACTGATCTGGCCAGCCAACCACTGCTATCGACGTGTAAGAGGTACACGTCATGCTAGGTGGAGTGCCGGAGTATCCTGGTGGGGATGGCTCGGTTTCTGGCAGCCACACCAAAAAGCAAACGGCGCAAGATTGCATTTCGCGCAGAACGGTTACGCACGAAAATCGTTCGAGCAACGAGCAGTTTCGGAGTACGATAATGCTCGAACCGAGATCCAAGCGCGGAAGTAAGTTCGCTCATCTTATACATGATCCATCACCAGCGCTCTATATGTTCAGAAAGCCACAATAGTAACATGATCAATCAGCAGTCTACTCTCATGTACCGAGTCCATGTGCATGATCAATCACCAGCGCCCATAGTATGTACCCGAGGCCATTGGTACCTGATCCATCACAAGCCGCATCTATTATTGTACAGAGTCATGGGTTAATGCTCGCTCACCAGCGCCAGCGACGAGTACAGAGGTCCATGGAATTGATGCAGCACCAGTCACATCTCTATGACAGAGGCAGGACATGACCATCCACCACGCCACCTCTATAGGACAGAGTCCTTGGTACAGATCAGCACAGTCACCATCTACTATGACCGAGCCGGTACAGACCAACAGCCGCCATCTAATGTACGAGGTCATGGGACATGAGCATCACCAGCCGCCCCTATACCGGTACAGAGCTATGGTCAAGCTCAAACAGCCTGCTCCATTAAGTACAGAGTCAGGGACATGATCTACAATATACCCATAATGATGGAAGAGTTCAGAGGTAGGACTTCATCAGTAGGCAATCGATATGTATATGAGACACTGGTCCCTTCTCTCCCCCCATCCGCTCCCCCTTCCTCCCTCCTCGCCCGTACAAACTGACAGTACTAAGAGCAAAATAACACATAACGCTGAATCAAAACAAAGCAAAGGCACTAGCCTACAAAGTGAGGATCTCATTCAAACTTTTCTTAGACTCAGCCTCCCTTAAACCTCTCGAAGAGCTGACCACAAATAACGGAAATACCCAAAAGACCCAATGGGAATACAGACAGCTAGCCAATTTCTACCACAAACACAAAAATAAACTAAACATCCATAGAAAACTAACCACATTTGAGGACCTATGCCTAGCACCTGACCCCGTTCCACATGCAATATCTAAAATATATAACCTTATCCTTGACAAAAAGGCAGAAACACCCCCACAAATTATAAAAGCATGGGAGGAAGAACTGAATCAAAACTTTACGCCTGAAGAATGGGACAAAGCTTTTGCCCAGACTCACAAAACCTCTATATCCATCAAAGCACAAGAAACAAATTATAAGATAATGTCAAGATGGTACTGGGTTCCATCAAAACTCTGTAAAATTTACCCCACGTCCACAAACGAATGTTGGAGGTGCAGAGGAGCACCAGGAACAATGTTACATATTTGGTGGGAATGCCCTATAATCCAGCCTTTTTGGGAATCGGTATGCAAAATAACATCGGATCTGACAGGACACAACATAACTAACGACCCATCCAGACTACTACTCTCTATATCTAACACCTCAAGAAAAGATAACGCACACACTTTAATTTTTTTTTAATATTTTATGGGGCCAGAATTGTTTATTACTGGGGGGGGGGGGTGGTACTGGTATAATTTTATGAGGCCAGAATTGTGGGATACTGGGGGGGGTGGGGGGGATCGGGGGGGTTACTGTATAGATTTTATGGGCAGAATTGTTTTATATGGGGGGGGGGGGACTGGGGTACGGTACTGGTTATGTATACATTTTAGGGGCCAGGGAATTGTTTTATACTTGGGGGGGGGGGGGGAGGGTACTGGGTAGGTACTGTATATATTTCTGGGGCCAGAATTGTTTAACTGGGGGGGGGGGTTTTACGTTATATATTTATGGGGCAGAAGTGTTTTATACTGGGGGGGGGGGGGGGGGGGGGTGGGGGGGGGGGACCTCCGGGACTGTATATATTTTATTGGGGCCAGAATGTTTTTATACTGGGGGGGGGGGTTGTTGGGGGGTGGTGGGTGTACTGGGAGTGGTGGGTAGGGGGGGGGGTACTGGGTCGGGGGGGGGGGGGGGGGGGGGACTGTAATGTGGGGTGGTGGTACTGTATATATTTTATGGGGCCAGAAATTGTTCAGAATTGTTTTTGTTTTATACTGGGGGGGGGGGTGGGGTGATTGCAGTATATTTAAGTATCAGTATATATTATATGGGGCCAGATTTCAGCTGGGGGGGCTGTATATGGGGATACAGTATATTACCTAGCTGGGGGGGGAAGTTATTTATATTAGAGGGTGCTTGATATTCACATTGCATTGGTCAGGGAGCCTGTAAGTAAAAATCGTTGTGTAACATAATACAGGGGGGGATATATTTAGTTATTAGGATACAAGCGTTAATTGCTCATTTAACCGAATGTTAGGGTGTTAGGGTCTGTATTAATAAAATTGGGGGGTGTTTTGTGTATATTGATGGTGCTGGTATTAGGCTATAATTTCAGTAGAAATTACAGAAGGGATATTTTAATAGGTGGGGGAGATGCGGTTTTCAGTTGAGTTGTGAGGGGTTTTAAGATTATTTAGGAGCGAATTGTTGTTATCCAGGGAGACTTTATATGTAAGTGACTGTGTATTTATTTTTAGGGGCGACGGGTGTGGGTGGGGCGGAGATGCTGCACAGAGCTGAAGACATCATGCATGAATCAGCAGCGATACGTATGGATTGAAGGAACACAGAAAATAAAGTCATCCCTGATGAAGAGATGTTCATAAGGGTATAGATGTCACTAATGACTCCCAAACATGTTGTCCGTTAAACACACGGTCAGGGAGCTGCCTGGAGGCGATGATGTTAGTTGTTCGTAAAGTTTCCAAACATTTACTTAACAGGGAGCCGGGAGGGGGGGGGGGGGGGGGGGGGGACGCATAGATTAATATTCGCCTCAGGAAGCAAATAGCTAGAATCGCCCTGATATGTGCCAGTGCGGTACTATGTGCAGTGTGTACTATGTACAGTGTTGTACTTATGTGGAGTGTGACTATGTGGAAGTGCTTGTACTATGTGCAGTTGTGTACTAGGTGCAGTGTGTAATATGTTGCAGTGAAGTACTATGTGCAGTTGTGCTATGAGCAGTGGTGGCTGTGGCGTGTGTGCTAGTGCGTGTTGTTGTTTGTACTATGGTAGTGTTGTGCGATGTGCCGTGTGTGCTATGGGCAAGTGTGGGCTGTGTACAGTGGTGCTGTGTGTGCAGTGTGGGGGTGCGGTGCTGGTAGTGTGCTCTGTGCCAATGTGTGCAGTGTGTGCGTGGCAGTGTGTACGTGTGCAGGTGTGTGCTGTGTGCAGTGTGTCATATGTGTTGTACTATGTGCAGGGTGTAGTGTGGATGTTGTATTGTGGTTTTTGTATTGTAACTAGTGTGTTGGTGTGCTTGTTGCAGTTGTGTACACTAAGAGGAATGTGATATATAGGTAAGAGCTAGTGATCTCATATATAAGATGGACTCTGCTACATATAGATATTGGGCTGTGATATGTAAACTGTTGGTGGCAGCTGGTGTGGGATCATGACCAGGGAACTCTGATACAAATAGATGGCGTCTGTGTATGGATCATTGTACTAATGGAACTCTGACAAATAGATGGAGTATGGTGTGGATCATGTAATATGGAATCTGTACATAAGATGGTGGCTGTGATGGATCATGTACATGGCGACTCTGTACATATAGACTGGCGGCTGGTGATGGGTCATGTACATGACTCGTAACATATAGATGGGGACTGGTGATGGATCAGTACCATGGACTCTGTACTTAGGTGGCGGCGGTGGTGATGGATCATGTACATGGACTCTGTACATATAGATGGCGGCTGGTGATGGAGCATGTACCAGGACTCTTGTACCATATAGATGGGCTGGTGATGGGTCATGTTGTACCATGGACTCGTACAGATAGATGGTGAGGTGAGTGATCATGCTACAATGGACTCTGTACATATAGTAGATGCGGCTGGTGGATGGCTCATGTTCATGGACTCTGTTACATATAGATGGCTGCTGGGCGGGTGGTTGGATCATGTTAACATGGACTCTGTACAGTATAGATGGCGGCTCGGTTGAATGGGTCATGTACCATGGGACCTGATGGACTCTGTGCACATAGATGTTTGACTTGGTGATGGATCATGTACCAGGACTCTGTACAGTATAGATGGCGGCTGGGTTGGTGATTGGATCAGTTCCTGGACTTGTACATATAGATGGCGGTGGGGATGGATCATGCACCATGGACTCTGTACCATATAGATGGCGGCCTAGGTTGATGGGTCCTGTACATGGACTCTGTAATATGATGGGACTGCCTGATGGATCATGTACCATGGACTCTTACATATAGATGGGGCTGGTTGTTTCTACCATGGACTATGTTACAATAGAGGGTGGCTGGTGATGGGGTCAGTACCATGGACTCCTGTAATAGAGGGATGGTGACTGGGCTGATGGAGCATGTACCATGGACTCTGTACATTAGATGCGCGGCTGGTGACTGGATCATGTCCCATGGACTCTGTACTACATATTAGATGGCGGCTGGTGATGGATAGGTTACCATTGGACTCTGTACAATATAGATGCGGTGGTGATGGATCATGCACCAGTGGACTCTGTACATATAGATAGTGGCTTGCTGAGATCATTACTATGGACTCTGTACATATAGATGGAGGATGATGGTTGGGTGTAGGATCATGTTTTATAGCGATGAGCGGAATTACCGTCGAGCTTGATGCTCGTTCGAGCAGTAGCGTACTCGAAAACTGCTCGTTGCTCGGACGAGGATTTTCGAACCCCCGCTCGTCGAGGGGGGAAAAATGCATCTTGCCGCCGTTTTTGGCTTTGTGGCGGCCAGAAGACAGAAACAGAGCCAATCACAAGCCAGGAGACTCCCGACTCCACCTTAGACATGACGTGGTACCCTTAAACGTCGATAGCGAGTGGTGGCTGGGCAGATCAGGTGACCTGGAATAGACTAGCCCTGCCCGCGTGCGAGAATCATCTCTGTCTGGAATGCCTGCTAGGGAGAGAGCTGCTTGCTGGTCAGGGAAAGGTTAGGCTGTTCTATTAGAATTAGTGTAGGCAGGAGTAGGAGTGAGTTACAAGAAACCCAACAGCCCGTCTTAGGGCTACAATAACGTTTTATGTGCTTTTTTTGGGTTCTTGGGGCTGAGCTGCTGGCATGATTATTTAGTGCAGCTACTCTACAATATTGTGAGGAATTGCATTGAGACTTGGGACCCTGTGTTTCGTCTTAGTGACACAACATATAATCCATCTGGAACACCAACAAAGTGGGGACATTATTAGGGGTTTTGATTAATTAGGCACCAGTCTTGCCAGTTTCTTTTATTTACTTTATTTTTTGATTTTGATAACTCAGGTATGCATCTGGCATAGCAGTTACCTGTGCTTTCATAGTTGGCTAGAAAATAGCCTAGGCCGAATCCAAACGGTTACTAGGCCAAAATAGCGTTATATATTTGTTTCTGAGTTGAATCTGCTTGTGGGGCTGGCCTTTGATTGGTCAGAGTAGTGCAATCTCTACTACCATATTGTGAGAAATTTGCAGTGAGGACTTGGGACCGTTGTGTGTTTAGCCGCTTAAGTGACGCACCTCCATCGCAACACCGAAGAGTGGACAATTTATTAGGGGTTTGATTTCAATAGGCACAGTCTTCTGGCATTATTACTTTTTATTTTACGTTTATTTTTGATTAACTCAGCATCATCTCATTTGGCATAGGCAGTGTGCTTTCATAAGTTGGGCTAGAAAATAGCCATAGCATAGGATAGCATGTTTGGTTTTAAAACTAAAAAACACAAAAAAAAAAAAAAAAAAAAAAGCAAAAAAAAAAAAAAAAACTAAAAAAATTACAGTTTTTGTAAATTTCATTTTCAAAAAGGTTTAACAGAGGGCATAGGGGTTGGATTTGTTAGAGGACGAGGGGAATGGGGTGGGGGAAGGGGCGGTAAAATACTGAAGGGGTCAGAGGCCGTGGTGGGGTCCTGCGGCGGGGTTTAGTTTTGGGGAGACACCAACTGCGGATTGAGGGAGGCAGGGGAACGCGCAGAGCTACCACTCCTAGCGTTCATGTCTCAAGTTACTGGGACTCGTGGCTCGAGCACTGTGAGGCCCAGCCCCAGAACCAGCAGAACCCCAGAATAAGAAAAGACAGAACAGTGCGAAAAGGTGATGTCGTGGATTGCGTACAATGTGATTTTCTAGCAATTTGTCCACCAGTTCAGTCTTCCACGCAGTCCACACGCCAACCCATGTCACCGAAATCGGCACTCCTCCAGCTCATGCACCTCGCCTCTCACCCCCCAGGATGCCCCCACCCAGAAAATTTGGAATTAACCCGGCTTACTCTGAGGAACTGTTTCTGGACCCTTCCCAGAGTCACAAACAACTTGTCCGGTTGCTGCTGAGCTCTTTTCCGATGCCCAGGTTTTTTACACGGTCGCCGTCTTTGGGTCTGAGACCTTCTGCACGTAGTGGAAGAAGTGTGTGTAAAGAGGTGTCGACGATGTGAGGGACCACGGTTGTCAGAAAGTGGTGAAGTTGTATGACGTTTTGTCAGGGCAGGAAGTCCGAGGGTGGAGAAGAATGATGGGAAGGAGGTGATGAGGGACGAGACCCACGCTGGTTGACGGAGGCGGCTGGTGAAAACCACAGTGCTCTGAGAGAGGAGGATGTCTCGACAGAACAGGTTGGAAAGGAGGCATGGTGGGGCCCGCCGACGGAGAAGAGGAGGGCAGAGCTGGTGAATCAGCGCCACAATGTTCACGGTAGTGAAGAGCTCCCGTGGAGAGAGGGCCTAGATGTTCAGAAAGTCTGGAGGTTTTTAAGGGAAACCACCGGATGACAACCGACGGACTGTGTGTTGGCAAACTCCTTGCCAAACCAGGATCAGCAGGGGTTCAAACTACTAGCTTAATACCACAGTTGCGCAGGCACTCATTGGACACCAGACGTTCACCTCCGGCCGTGCCACCACTGCGTCCTTCACCCTGTCTCAGCTGTGTAGTCAGCCCCCTGAACCAGGACCCTGGCCCAAAAACCCCATCTTCGCCTCAACGATCTACAGCCATCCACCAGCATTTTCACTCTCCATACGCAGCGATGGCGCGCATCGTCCCCATAGTAAGTTGCAACCCATCCCGCTACGCCCAAGACCTCAACGTCCACATCTCCAGATTGCTTAGCCTGGAGATGATTTGCCCTAAGGCTGGGTAGAGACCGAGCCTTCGCAACCCTAGGGCGGCGGCCGCCCTCGGTATCGGTCCCCAGCCGCCACTACTTTCCCGAATGCTTGCCGTCCCAGCCCTGCCCAGCAAGTTTCAGGCAACCTCATCAGTCTGCCCTGACCAGCGCCATTTCTGACAAGGTCCACGCGTGATGCCGGGCAGGGGCCACTATATATCGATGTAGGCACATTGGGTTGGGTAACGTGGTGGGAGGATGGGAACCGAGTCTGCCTGGGGATGTCATATACTGACGACGCCGAGGATTGCGGGGCTAGGGGGGGGGAATGGGGGGAGGGGGGGCCTACCTCGGTCCCAGGGCTTTTCAGGAGCTTACTTTTAGCCTCTCCTCCTCCACCCCTCCTCCACCTCCTCCTACCGAAACTACCATCCGTGGGGCATGGCGCCATCAGTCTCCTAGCTTAGGCACAGAAGCAAGTGCCGTCGCGAGCGACAGCAGGCGGGTTGCTCAAACTGAGGAGCCTAGGCGATTAAAAGGCACACTGCCCAAGAATCTACAGGGACATCACAGCGCAGACGATCTGTGGCTGGCAAGCTGACCTGAAGACAGGCGATGGTTGGGGTGTGACAAACGGCCCGGACCTGGGGGCGGCTCTGCAATTCGTTTTTTTTTTGGCCAGAATGACCATGTTGCCAATGCCTGGCCCATGTGTTAAATCTATAGTTCAGCGGTTCTCAAGAAATTACCCCATCTGTTGATTTGATCAAGGAAAGGTTTAGCGCTCTTTGTTGATTATGCGTGCATTGTGCGCATTTAAGAAAGAGTCCAGCGCAGCGCCCGCCCTCAACTCCCGCTAACAGACTGTTGTTGGACGTTTCCCACGAGGTGGAATTTTCACATTAACCATGTTATCAGAGTTTTTACCAGCCCCAGCGCAGAGCAGATTGTAGACTGCCAAGATGTCAACTTCCAAGAAACTGGTGTCAGGCAGTAGTCAGTTGCCTCAAGTTCTACAATGAGGAGGAGGAGTGGAGTGGGAGTCTGGATATCTGTCAGGTGCCTGAATAACTTGAGGAGTCAACCACAGATGCGTCACGTGGCGATGCCGCCAATCATCAGCGTGCAACAATCACTGCTGGCCTGTTGAAAAAACTATCTGATCAGAGTGAAGTCGGAAAGCTTTGCCTGTCACAAGAAGAGACGGGGGAAGAGAGACGAAGAAGATCCCTTGGTTGATAGCCAAAGCCAAAGCACCTCAGGTCTGTTTATCAGAGAAGATCGGAGGAGGTTGTTGAGGTTGTGAGGAGGAAAAGGAGGCGAAGAGAATGTTGGCGAGAAAGAAGAGGGGGGGGGGCCATTGTTCAGTCTTCACTAGTTCAGCGTATATGGGCAGAAGAAAGAGGAGTTTGGGGTGAGGAGGAGAAGGAAGAAAAGACTGGAAGGGTGCGGAGGAGGGAGGAGGAAAAGGGGACAACAGGGAAGCAGGACAAGTCCGAGGCGGCAGGGAGAGAAGGAAACGGGAGGTGAATGAAAGGGCCAGTGATTCGTGAGCGTGCAAGCGGAAGGTGAGGGTTGGGGAGTGAACGAGTTGGGAATTTTGGTGTTGGGGAATCTGGCGCGCTATATGGCAGATTCAGTATGGCAGATTTATGCTAGGCTGCCTTATCCCATGACCCGCTTCAAGATTTAATTCCAGCACCGCTACTGGGATAATTCCACTCTCTGGACCCCACGGTACAGAAAATCTTTCCACTCTCATTCCCTGGGGAGAGGAAAGGAGTGTGGAATGCATGAATAAAACAGCAGAAGGCCCTGGATTGCACAAGCTTGAAAACAGTAGTAATTTACTTCTGAAGCGCTAGCGGCAGAGTGCGTTAGTTTCTGCGGGAACAAGTAGCCGAGGGAGGAGTAGGCGAGCAGGCAGATTGTCCGCACGGGCTAGGGGTACGCTGTACAATTGGCTTTTTGCCAGCTTTATGGCACCCCAGCAAGGACACGTAACCTGTCCCCAGTCTCGGACGGTAGGGCTGAATCTTTACAGAAAAGATGGTTGAGGGAGGAGTACGTAGATGACCATACCATCGTCCCTAACCTAATGATCACACAGCCCTACAAATACTGGGGTTTCAAGCTGGAAATGTGGCATATGAACTGGCGCTGTAGCCTCTTTGGATGGTTCTTGCCTGCCCTTCCGATGCTAGAGTCTTTCGAGCGGGTTTGGGTGGTTTTCAGTGAGCTGTGGCATCACACTAGAGATGAGAGAGTTATACTCGTCGAGTAATTTCACTGCTCGAGATCAGAAGCATTTAATTAAAAAAACAAAGTGAAAGGAATAATGAAAGAACATAGAATTAAAAACAGTGAACACAGTGGAACACCGGATCATTTAAGGTGAAAAAACAGAGTGAAAAAAACACAGGGAAAGATAGATTACAGATGTCGGCACACGCTTTAATGTCGGAGATTATGCGCGGACGGAACGGTGCGAATATAATAATAGTATGTGAAGAGAGGGGAGTGGAGGGCATAACGGCACAGCACCGGCATAACGGCCATTGAGTAGGAGCGTCACGCTGCACAGCCGCCCCCCGGCCAACTCTCCTGCTATTCCCGGAGAACATGGCGTCGAACGTTGGATGTTGGAGACTCGTGGTGCGCGACTTTACTTGTAAGCTTCTCGGCGCGCTGCAGCGGAGGTGCGGTCACCCTTTTCTAGCTGTGGGCCCTTGTCGTACGCATGAAGATGAAGGTTGGAAGGATGGAGGGGATGGGCCCTCTTCCCGTCAGTCACCAACCTTGTATTTCAAGAGGAGAAGAATCTCTGCTTGCAAGGTGGATCTGTCTCGGAGGACGCGCTGACCCTGAATCGAATTGGACTCGGATATCGATGCTGCACCGGCGCGTGTCGCCGGGGCTTCTTTTCTCCGTGGTAGGCGGCTAGTGGTTCCGGGGGTCAGAATTCCTGCTGCAGTTACTCATATGCCTGGTTTCCATCTTCCTCCACTTACGTGGACTACTAATTGTCGGAGTCTAGTCTTCGGAAAGCCTTTGTTCTTACAGGATGGGTGAGATGTATCTGGATACAGTTGCTCCTCTCGTGGCTTATGTGCTATAAGGGTTCTTTGTTTTTTTTTGACTTGGTGCTTTGCTAAATCTACTACTAGCGTCAAAAACTTTTTTTTTTCCCTCTTTAACTAACTTAAACTAGAAGGATTATTTGTTCTCCGCGTCATCATCCGTAATAACAAGCTTGCAATATATGGATGTCAGCTTCATACGCAACCTTTTTCTAACCCTGTTTGCAGGTGGGTGGACACATTAGTGAGGAACTGTTACAGAATTGGTTGAGCGTGTTTTTTATCGATTCCTATATTGGCCTGGTATCATGTTTTTTTTTTTTTTTTAAAGGCCCTCTTTTTCTTTGATACAAATTGGGGTTCCTGCTATTGTGGGAGCGTGTGATGTCATAATTTACTGTTGTTACAGTCTTGGTGTCCAATTATTGGAAAAATTTGTTACATGGTTGGTGGGATTGGATTTAGAGGTTACAGACCTTTATGATTATGATGCACCCAAAAATACCTCAAGGAAAAATCCCAGGCACAATATCCTAGGGAGACAAGATTAAAGGAGGGTCCAAAACAAAGGGGATAACCTCCACGAAAAATAGACAAAAGTTTATGGAAGTCCCCTCAGTGAATGAAAACACGTACCGGTTTTTTTTGACAACACAGAAAAACCCCGATATGAGGGTTCATGACCCCAAAACAAAAAAAAAAAAGTTCGACCACAGGAATCGAAGATTTTATGTGTTAGAGGATATGAAGAACAGTGGGGAAGAAAGATGGCAGGAGCGGTGGGGGGGAGAAAAAAAGGGGAAAAAACAAAAAAGGGGGAGAAAAAGCGATGCTTTAGAGAGATCCGTGAACTATAAAAAAAATCTGCAAACTCTGCCAATTGGATCTAACAGACCGGTGGGCGGCTTTGAGAGGAGTGTCTCTCCTTGACGGGAGGATTTGATAGGGTCAGATCGATAGCAGGAAAATAGTGAGGATAAAATTGTCAATTATTGAGAAAGAGATAAGCACTCTAAAAAAAAGTTACGTCCCTCATGGGAAACGAAAAAAAAAAAAGAAAAAAAAAAAAAAAAAAAAAAAAAAAAAAAAAAGGGCCCTTAAAGGGAAAAATTCGCCGATTTATGGAGGGGATAGATCAAGGAGATTAAATTTGAGGGTTATAGGGATACCAGAAAAGGCGAGGGAGGAGGACCCTGTTATTTTTATAAAGCGTGGCTTAGGAGAGGAGCATAGGAAGGAGCACCTCTCCCCTAACTTGGGTATTTAGAACGTTGCACATAGGATTTCAGCAGCATCAATCCTATATTCTGGTAAACAACCCCGGACCTTTTATTGTAAAACACTACTTTTATAGAGCTCGGATTATTTATATATTACGAAGAGCACGTGACTTAAAAGATCTATCAATTCAGGGGTTTAAATTAAAAAGTAGGCGCGCTTTATCGGACTTCTCTAGGGATACCCCTCAAAAAAGAAAAAGTTTTTTAGAGGTGAAAAAAAGGTGAGAGGATAAGGGTGATCCATCTACTCAATGATGTTCTACCGGCCAAAATTAAATATTTTTCAAGGCCAGTCCCCGTTTTTAGTACGCCAGACAAGGTCGATGCGTTAGAATTAAGGGACTATGAATCGTACGACACAGATGGGGTAATAAGTATTTTATTTAGGTCAGTCTCGAGGGAGCAGGGGTTAGCATGGGGAGCAGCAGGGGTTGGTATGGGGGCGCGGTAATGGGTGACGTGTTCTGGTATAAAGTAGGGAAACGGAAAAGTTCACCATGGTAGACAGGTGATTGGGGTTTGGGGGGGGGCGGGACGCTTCGTGCTGGAGATGATGTTTGGTTTGTTTCCTTTTCCCTTTACGGTATCCAATGGGCATAGGTTTTATACCTTGGAATATAACGAGGGCTGAAATGACCATTCTGAAGGGTTTGCATTATTTTGACTAATTATTAAGCAACTTTACTGCAATTGTGATTTTCTGTTAGAGAACACATCTGGACAATGTGACGCGTAGTAGCGTTAGTAGACGGAGGTGGGCTAGCCAGTCTTACAAACTCATTCTATTACTAATTTTCTAGAGGGGTGGTATCCAATTTGGTCCATTAGATCAACAGTTTCAAGTTTCAGAGGCTTTGTCGTGATATAGAGGGGAGATTTGTTTTGTTGTTTATGGATGTTAGAAGGCACCAATGTTCGTTGGTAGCAGGTGTATATATATACCACCGCCCTTAGATCTGATGTCTGATTATACGCATGATGCGGGTCCTGGGGAGGAGGGTCGGCGACTGACCTGCCGCAGTGGCCCTGGGGCGACTTCAATATGTTATGTCAGAGAAGAAGGACCGTTAGAGGCAAAAGGAATATGGCAGAGGTTGTACACCGCGGGGTGGGGACACCCATCTTCAGGGTTCGTCGGACGTAGGCTTGAGATGATTGTGGTATGGGTCCTTAAATGGGGGATTTTTTTCTTTTTGGCCCAGTATATTCATGTTATAAGCGATTCATAAATTCTTTCTCTAGGACCGATTTGGCATGGTCAATGACTATGCATTCGGTTGGATCGGAAAATTCGGTTAGATAATCGGTCCATTTCTGACCATTTCCCCATGGTTCGAGCTTTTTTCGGCCTCAACCTAAACCCTGCTTTAGGTCTGGAAACTTAATGCGCACTGGATGTCCTATTAACAGATGAGGACAAACGCAAGAGGGAAATATGCAGTTTTATATCTGCTAAACAAGACAGACCGTGGCTAAGTTTGGGATTAGTCTGGGATGCGATTGATAATGACATCCTTCCTTGAGGGCTTAAGAAATTCAGAAATAACTTATATTCTGCGTAAAAATGGGCTAGACAAGAGAGGACCCATAAAGGAGGAGCTAAAAAAAAAAAAGGCGAAAGGGATAGCAGGTAAACCGGCACAAGAATCATATGATAGAATTTAATAAAGCACAAGAGGGTACAAAGGTGCATCGCCAATAAGGCTATGCAGAAGTTATTTTCTTCCTGGATCAGAAGACCACTGCCGAGAGTGGTCTCCCTCAAAAAGGGCTTTGCCAAAAGTCAAAGAATCATGTATCTTTTTACAGTTTTTCCCCAAAATATTGATTCCTCAGATTTGGAGGCGTTCAGTGAGGATATAGGCACTATTTAGATAATATCCGTTCTAGGGTAATGGAATAGAAGCAGAGAGTTAACTGCCCAATATCCATCTCGAGCTCGAGGGAGGTCTTCTCATCCTCTAGACGTAACTCCTACAAGTGGTTGTTGGACGGGCCACCCTTAGAAATTTTATAATAGATTTGTTTGGCTCCATTATCCTACCCTTATGGTGGAGATTATGGGAGTCGTTCGGGACAGGGGTACCAGGAGCTACCAGAAAAGTCATGGTATAAGAGGCATGTTAGAGTCTTGTACCAAAAAAAAAATGAGGACCCTTGATGGATGAATCTCCGCACCGATCTTCTTCTCCAATACGGATGCTAAAACTGGTGGCCAAAGAATGCTGTCGAACGATTAAAAGGATCTGAGTGTCAACACTTATACATGAGACATGGGCTTTGTGGCCGAGTTCGCCAGGGTTAAAACTAATATAAGACGGTTGTTCGCGGGCCTTCGCGGGACGGGGGAGTCGCAGCGCCATCCCGGTCATGGACGCTCCAAACCTTTGATGGGGGGAGTGGGACTTCCTCTGTGAAGTGCTGCATAGGTTTGGGATGGGTAGTAGATTCGTGGTGGATTGGGTTGTGTTAGACTCTTTGATCAGGCCCCTAGGCGTCTGTATCAGAATAAATGGGCACCCTACTATCAATTTTGACTATGGCTAGGGGGTGGGCGTACCAGGCAGGGATGCCCCACTGTCTCCGCTAGTATTTGCTTTTTGTATATAGAACCAATGGCAATATAAAAACTCAGTGTCCGATAGGGAGATAGGGGCGGAGGGGGCGGAGGACTAGCTGGGTGGGACACTAGGATAAGATTATGTGTACGCCGGAACAATACATGTCCTTCTCTTCTGCCTAAAAGCTTATTAATAATTGTTCCAAAAAAGCCCCTGAAGGTTATTAGGGAGTTTTTGGAAAGGGTTTCTCAGGCTTTCAGATTAATACCCAAAATCTATTTTGGCCCACACTCGGACAATGAATTCCAGATTTAATTTGACTCAGTGGGATTTAAGATCTCAGCCTCATGCGAATATCTAGGCTTAAAGATTTCACCAAATGTGGAGGAGTACAACCTCTGAATCTGGCCCCACTATTATCATTAAATTAATCAATTAAAAACAGGTTGACACTGGAACGTTACTTTAAAATAGAGCAGAAGCAAAGAATTGTTCTACTAGAGCATCTTGTGCCACCACATGTTATACGTATTATGCAACTCGCCCTGTTGGATTGGCAAGAAATGGTTCGGTGTATAGAGCGATAAAATAAAATTACTTGGGGGTGAGGAAAAAAGGTCCGTATTAAAAGGAAACGTTAATGGTAAACAAGGAGAGGGGCGGGACTTTCGCTCCCGTCCTTTTACCCGAGTTTTTGGCGGCACAGATTCAGTATATTCTGAAAATAAAATGTCAACGGTATTTCAGAAATGATCGTGTTCGGGTGGGGCGGAAGATTTGAGTCATGCTCCGCCCTACTGGAATCGGTCACCTGAAATGCATGTAGAAAAAAAATTCATTGGCGAGTGATTGGAAGAACACCTGGAGAGATTTTAAGAAGGGTAGTATTGGGATTAAGGGGGGGATTTAAAATTACCCCGTTAGGGGGGCAACCAAATTTTGAATATATAAAATGGAGGATGTCAGGTTTTGGGAAAAAAAAAGGGGAATAAAAAAAAAGGGATTATCTCCTTGGAGTTTGGAGGACACGGGGAGGGTACCGTCCTTTTCAGTTTGGTGCACGCGGGATTTTGGAGCGAGAAAGATTAGTTAGGTATGGTCAGATTAGCACACTGCAATTTAGGAAAGAATTATATCATGATAAAGTTCCGATACACGATGGTGGTAAATGCTCTGAAATTTAGGGTAGAGCCGGCCTCCTGAATTTGTCCAGGATTATATTTATCGTTTGTTAAGATATGAAATTGATCAGAACGCTCAGCTCATTATAAGTCAAGTAAAATCGGTTAAGCAGGGGTTGAAGCAAAGCAGAACCATGGCGAGATATATATAAAAATGTGGTTAGATCCACAATTAATTTAAATCATAGATGCACTCAATTACTATTTTATCATTATAGAATTTATTTGTCACCAATATTTGATGTTTCAGTTAAAATGGGGGGTAGTGAAAACTCACTGCAAGAGGTGTAAAAGTGCGTTGATGCCGACAACATACACGTTTCTATGGGATTGTGTGCGCCGAAGATTAGCCCAACTGGGAGAGGTTTTTAAGATAATAGAGAAGAGATCAAGATCCCTTGCCACGAGTTGCTACTTGGGGGTTACGGGGACTGCCTCCGATCCCACAACCTAGAGCAAAAAGTGACCTAGCCTTGAAGCTTTTCGTCCTCGCCAGACTAATATTAGTTAAATACTGGAAAGATGATAATACCACCAGTGGTGTGAAGGATGGATAATATTGTGGGCACGTACCCCAAAAAGCGTATGAAGGTGCATTGAGAAACGATTATGAGGGAATGGTAGTAGACTGCAGATTATTATGGGACCAAGGAGAACTTGAAAGAGGGAGGAAAGAATTTTTTTCTATTTCGTCCCGGGAGAGCCCCGGGATAGTACGGGAAAAAGTTTAGGCTAATTTTTTCTTTTTTGGTTCCTTTCAATCTCCAGCCACGGGCAAAGGGTGGTAGGAGGGAGGGGGGGGGGGTTTTCGCGGGGGGGGGGGGGTATTAATCTATCATAAGTTGATATTCTTAAAAGGAATGGAGTTCTCATATTATGAAAGATATTATGTTGAGTTAATGCTCCCCATATAGGGTATATTGAATTATGGGGCAAAAAAAAAAAAACAAAACAAAAACTATCAAATGGATTTTATGGCGATTCAATTATAAGTATGATGAACTCTGACACTTTATGCAGGTTTATATCTGTCATGTTTTGCAGTATTATGTAATTATGTAACTCGCACCAATAAAAAAAAAAACGTTGTGGAAGGAACAAATATCTGTGGCAGAACAACTTGAAGAACACGGTGAGCAGGCCAGAGACAACGGGGAGCAGCACAGAGACACCGGGAGGGCGCAGCACGAGACACCGGGGCGCAGCAGCGAGACACCGGAGCAGCGGCAGCGGCAGCAGACGGAGACATGTGGGCAGCGGCAGAAAGCACGGATACATGGGGAATAGGCAGCAGCACGGAGGACATGGGGGAGCGGCAGCAGCAAGGACATGGGGCCGCGGCAGCAGCAGGGAGACATGGGCAGCGGCAGAGCATGGAAAAATGGTGGCAGCAGCAGTAGGGAGACATGGGGCAGCGGCCAGCAGCACGGAGACATGGTGGCCAGAGCGAGCAGCAGCACGGAGGAATGGCGGGCAGCGGCAGCAGCACGGAAGGTGGGAAAAAACCCCCCAGGGGGGAGCGGCGCAGCACGGAGGACATGGGGCAGCAAGGAGAGATCAGGGAGACCAGTGGAAGAAGAGGGCGGATCCCGGAACAGCGTATCAACCGACAAGTAAACAGATGTGCGAACATCTGCAACGTATTCTTCACTGTGTTTTCACTGTGTTTTTCACTTCGATGATCCTGTGTTCACTGTGTTTACTGTTTTTTCTATACTTCACTGTTTTCACAGCTGCGTAACTTGTGGAGATAATATAATGCGCGGGGAACAGTGAAGAAATAGATTGCAGATGTGTCCATTCATCTGCTTAACTGATCAGAAAGAAGGACATTCTTTTGTCAATTAAAAACACAGTTTATTCCCGAACCCATGGTCCTTTGAAAAATGCGCGAGTTCCCATTGACTATCAATGGGTTCGTATGCGAGACGAGAATCGAGCATCTGGAAGAAAAAGTCGTCTCGAATAACGAGCCACTCGGAGCATGTTTAGTGCTCGCTCATCTCTAATAATAACTGATAAGCGTACACGCCTGCGACCGGACAGCGCGACAGGCTGACGCTTATCAGATGAATAAAGCCTGGATTTCTCATAATTTCCAATCTCCACCAGGTGAAGGAAGCTTCAACATGATAATTTATGCATTCTGTACATATAGATGCGGCGGGTATGAATCATGTACCATGGACTAGTCATATAGATGGCGGTGGGATGGATCAGGTACCATGGACTTGACATATAGATGGCAGGATGGTGTGGATCAGTACCATGGACTTGTACATATAGATGGCGGGATGGTGAGTGGATCATGCACCAGAACTCTGTACAATAGATGGCGGCTCGGTGATGGATCATGCACCATGAACTCTGTACAAATAGATGGCGGCTGTGATAGATCATGCACCCGGGACTATGTAAATATAGGTAGGCGGCCTGGTGATGGATCATGCACCAGGGAATCTGTACAATAGCTGGCGGCTGGTGATAGATCATGAACCCTGGATTCTACCTAGAGATGGCGCCTGGTGATAGATATGTCCCAGAACTTGTACAAATCGATGGCGGCTGGGTGATGGATCATGCCCATGGACTTGTACATATAGATGGGGCTGGTGATGGATCATGTACATGGAATCTGTACATATAGATGGCGGCTGGTGATGGATAGGTAACATGGACTCGTACATATAGATTAAAGATGATGGCGGATGAGAGGGATCATGTACATGGACTCTTAACAGTAAGAGATGGCGGCTGGGTGATGGATCATGTACAATGGACTCATACATATAGATGGCGGCGTGATAGATCATGCACCATGGATCTGTACATATAGATGGCGGTGGTGAGGATATGTATCTGGATTCTGTAATAAGATGGCGGCTGGTGATGATCTGTTTCATGGACTGTAATACAGATGGCGGCCTTGTGCTGGATCAGTACCATGGACTCTGTACATATTAGAGGGGGCTGGTGATGGATATGTACCATGAACTCTGTACTATAGATGGCGGCTGGTGATGATTCATGTATCATGGATTCTGGACATATAGATGGCGGCTTTTGGTGAGGATATATCCCATGGACCAGGTAAATATAGATGGCGACAGAATGGTTGAATCATGAATGAACCTTTGACTCGATGTCAGATGTGGGCTGGTGACGTATCAACACACAATAGACATATGTTTTTTTTGGTAGTAAAAAATATCTAACAGCAATGTTTATTCCAGACTATTATCAAAAAATCTTGCTTTATTAAGAAAGAAAACAGCAAAGAAAAGTAATAGCCAATTCTTATCATATATGATAATGTAAGATATAATATTATGTAGTAAAACAACAATATAGTATAGACTATAGCATTTATATATACGTTAATAGGGTTAATGGGGTAGGGTTGGGGAAGGGACAGTGCAGGATGGGGAAGAAAGGAAGGGTTTAGTATATCTAGTTTATTAGTCAACTATTGTTTCGCTTTGTATGTACAACCTTTCTTCCTTTAGTGGTGTAGTCAGTTATGTTAAGGTATCTATGGGTACCCTTGAATGTAATCATGGGGACCGATGTTTAGAGTATTTTTTCTTTTGGGGGGGGGCACTCTCTTTGTTTCTATTTCTTAGTTCTTCCTTTTTGTATAGGAAAAGTACTCTTGAACATTCAGTGGTAGGGGGGATTGTTAGTTGTTTTCCACTAGCCTGGGGATCAGCGTGCATGCGGCTATTAAAAGAAAGTTTTACTCTCTATATCTAACACCTCAAGAAAAGATAACGCACACACTTTAAAAAACTTTCTTTTAATAGCCGCATGCACGCTGATCCCCAGGCTATGGAAAACAAATAAAATCCCCACTACAACTGACTGGTTCAAAGAGACTACAACTGACTGGTTCAAAGAGATACTGTTCCTACAAAAAATGGAAGAACTAAGAATAGAAAACAAAGAGAGTCAAGATAAATACTCTAACATCTGGTCCCCATGGATTACATTCAAGGGTACCCAGAGATACCTTAACATAACTGACTAAACACATAAAGGAAAAAAGATTGTACATAAAAGCGAAACAATAGGTTGACTTAATAAACTAGATATACTAAACCCTTCCTTTCTCCCCATCCTGCACTGTCCCTCCCCAACCCTACCCCAATTAGACCCTATTATACGTATATAATAAATGCTATATTCTATACTATATTGTTGTTTTACTGACATAATATTATATTCTGTAAAATTATCATATAAGATAAGAAGTTGTCTATTAACTTTCTTTTGCTGTTATTCTTTCTTTAATAAAGCAAGATTGATAAATAAGTCTGGAATAAACATTGCTGTTAGATATTTTTACCAAAAAAAACATATGTCTATTGTGTATGATACGTCACCAGCCAACATCTACATCGAGTCAAAGGTTCATGATCACCAGTCGCCATCTATATTTACATGGTCCATGGTATATGATCCATCACCAGCCTCCATCTATATGTACAGAATCCATGATACATGATCCATCACCAGCCGCCATCTATATGTACAGAGTCCATGGTTTTTTTTTTAATATTTTATGGGGCCAGAATTGTTTATTACTGGGGGGGGGGGGTGGTACTGGTATAATTTTATGAGGCCAGAATTGTGGGATACTGGGGGGGGTGGGGGGGATCGGGGGGGTTACTGTATAGATTTTATGGGCAGAATTGTTTTATATGGGGGGGGGGGGACTGGGGTACGGTACTGGTTATGTATACATTTTAGGGGCCAGGGAATTGTTTTATACTTGGGGGGGGGGGGGGAGGGTACTGGGTAGGTACTGTATATATTTCTGGGGCCAGAATTGTTTAACTGGGGGGGGGGGTTTTACGTTATATATTTATGGGGCAGAAGTGTTTTATACTGGGGGGGGGGGGGGGGGGGGGTGGGGGGGGGGGACCTCCGGGACTGTATATATTTTATTGGGGCCAGAATGTTTTTATACTGGGGGGGGGGGTTGTTGGGGGGTGGTGGGTGTACTGGGAGTGGTGGGTAGGGGGGGGGGTACTGGGTCGGGGGGGGGGGGGGGGGGGGGACTGTAATGTGGGGTGGTGGTACTGTATATATTTTATGGGGCCAGAAATTGTTCAGAATTGTTTTTGTTTTATACTGGGGGGGGGGGTGGGGTGATTGCAGTATATTTAAGTATCAGTATATATTATATGGGGCCAGATTTCAGCTGGGGGGGCTGTATATGGGGATACAGTATATTACCTAGCTGGGGGGGGAAGTTATTTATATTAGAGGGTGCTTGATATTCACATTGCATTGGTCAGGGAGCCTGTAAGTAAAAATCGTTGTGTAACATAATACAGGGGGGGATATATTTAGTTATTAGGATACAAGCGTTAATTGCTCATTTAACCGAATGTTAGGGTGTTAGGGTCTGTATTAATAAAATTGGGGGGTGTTTTGTGTATATTGATGGTGCTGGTATTAGGCTATAATTTCAGTAGAAATTACAGAAGGGATATTTTAATAGGTGGGGGAGATGCGGTTTTCAGTTGAGTTGTGAGGGGTTTTAAGATTATTTAGGAGCGAATTGTTGTTATCCAGGGAGACTTTATATGTAAGTGACTGTGTATTTATTTTTAGGGGCGACGGGTGTGGGTGGGGCGGAGATGCTGCACAGAGCTGAAGACATCATGCATGAATCAGCAGCGATACGTATGGATTGAAGGAACACAGAAAATAAAGTCATCCCTGATGAAGAGATGTTCATAAGGGTATAGATGTCACTAATGACTCCCAAACATGTTGTCCGTTAAACACACGGTCAGGGAGCTGCCTGGAGGCGATGATGTTAGTTGTTCGTAAAGTTTCCAAACATTTACTTAACAGGGAGCCGGGAGGGGGGGGGGGGGGGGGGGGGGACGCATAGATTAATATTCGCCTCAGGAAGCAAATAGCTAGAATCGCCCTGATATGTGCCAGTGCGGTACTATGTGCAGTGTGTACTATGTACAGTGTTGTACTTATGTGGAGTGTGACTATGTGGAAGTGCTTGTACTATGTGCAGTTGTGTACTAGGTGCAGTGTGTAATATGTTGCAGTGAAGTACTATGTGCAGTTGTGCTATGAGCAGTGGTGGCTGTGGCGTGTGTGCTAGTGCGTGTTGTTGTTTGTACTATGGTAGTGTTGTGCGATGTGCCGTGTGTGCTATGGGCAAGTGTGGGCTGTGTACAGTGGTGCTGTGTGTGCAGTGTGGGGGTGCGGTGCTGGTAGTGTGCTCTGTGCCAATGTGTGCAGTGTGTGCGTGGCAGTGTGTACGTGTGCAGGTGTGTGCTGTGTGCAGTGTGTCATATGTGTTGTACTATGTGCAGGGTGTAGTGTGGATGTTGTATTGTGGTTTTTGTATTGTAACTAGTGTGTTGGTGTGCTTGTTGCAGTTGTGTACACTAAGAGGAATGTGATATATAGGTAAGAGCTAGTGATCTCATATATAAGATGGACTCTGCTACATATAGATATTGGGCTGTGATATGTAAACTGTTGGTGGCAGCTGGTGTGGGATCATGACCAGGGAACTCTGATACAAATAGATGGCGTCTGTGTATGGATCATTGTACTAATGGAACTCTGACAAATAGATGGAGTATGGTGTGGATCATGTAATATGGAATCTGTACATAAGATGGTGGCTGTGATGGATCATGTACATGGCGACTCTGTACATATAGACTGGCGGCTGGTGATGGGTCATGTACATGACTCGTAACATATAGATGGGGACTGGTGATGGATCAGTACCATGGACTCTGTACTTAGGTGGCGGCGGTGGTGATGGATCATGTACATGGACTCTGTACATATAGATGGCGGCTGGTGATGGAGCATGTACCAGGACTCTTGTACCATATAGATGGGCTGGTGATGGGTCATGTTGTACCATGGACTCGTACAGATAGATGGTGAGGTGAGTGATCATGCTACAATGGACTCTGTACATATAGTAGATGCGGCTGGTGGATGGCTCATGTTCATGGACTCTGTTACATATAGATGGCTGCTGGGCGGGTGGTTGGATCATGTTAACATGGACTCTGTACAGTATAGATGGCGGCTCGGTTGAATGGGTCATGTACCATGGGACCTGATGGACTCTGTGCACATAGATGTTTGACTTGGTGATGGATCATGTACCAGGACTCTGTACAGTATAGATGGCGGCTGGGTTGGTGATTGGATCAGTTCCTGGACTTGTACATATAGATGGCGGTGGGGATGGATCATGCACCATGGACTCTGTACCATATAGATGGCGGCCTAGGTTGATGGGTCCTGTACATGGACTCTGTAATATGATGGGACTGCCTGATGGATCATGTACCATGGACTCTTACATATAGATGGGGCTGGTTGTTTCTACCATGGACTATGTTACAATAGAGGGTGGCTGGTGATGGGGTCAGTACCATGGACTCCTGTAATAGAGGGATGGTGACTGGGCTGATGGAGCATGTACCATGGACTCTGTACATTAGATGCGCGGCTGGTGACTGGATCATGTCCCATGGACTCTGTACTACATATTAGATGGCGGCTGGTGATGGATAGGTTACCATTGGACTCTGTACAATATAGATGCGGTGGTGATGGATCATGCACCAGTGGACTCTGTACATATAGATAGTGGCTTGCTGAGATCATTACTATGGACTCTGTACATATAGATGGAGGATGATGGTTGGGTGTAGGATCATGTTTTATAGCGATGAGCGGAATTACCGTCGAGCTTGATGCTCGTTCGAGCAGTAGCGTACTCGAAAACTGCTCGTTGCTCGGACGAGGATTTTCGAACCCCCGCTCGTCGAGGGGGGAAAAATGCATCTTGCCGCCGTTTTTGGCTTTGTGGCGGCCAGAAGACAGAAACAGAGCCAATCACAAGCCAGGAGACTCCCGACTCCACCTTAGACATGACGTGGTACCCTTAAACGTCGATAGCGAGTGGTGGCTGGGCAGATCAGGTGACCTGGAATAGACTAGCCCTGCCCGCGTGCGAGAATCATCTCTGTCTGGAATGCCTGCTAGGGAGAGAGCTGCTTGCTGGTCAGGGAAAGGTTAGGCTGTTCTATTAGAATTAGTGTAGGCAGGAGTAGGAGTGAGTTACAAGAAACCCAACAGCCCGTCTTAGGGCTACAATAACGTTTTATGTGCTTTTTTTGGGTTCTTGGGGCTGAGCTGCTGGCATGATTATTTAGTGCAGCTACTCTACAATATTGTGAGGAATTGCATTGAGACTTGGGACCCTGTGTTTCGTCTTAGTGACACAACATATAATCCATCTGGAACACCAACAAAGTGGGGACATTATTAGGGGTTTTGATTAATTAGGCACCAGTCTTGCCAGTTTCTTTTATTTACTTTATTTTTTGATTTTGATAACTCAGGTATGCATCTGGCATAGCAGTTACCTGTGCTTTCATAGTTGGCTAGAAAATAGCCTAGGCCGAATCCAAACGGTTACTAGGCCAAAATAGCGTTATATATTTGTTTCTGAGTTGAATCTGCTTGTGGGGCTGGCCTTTGATTGGTCAGAGTAGTGCAATCTCTACTACCATATTGTGAGAAATTTGCAGTGAGGACTTGGGACCGTTGTGTGTTTAGCCGCTTAAGTGACGCACCTCCATCGCAACACCGAAGAGTGGACAATTTATTAGGGGTTTGATTTCAATAGGCACAGTCTTCTGGCATTATTACTTTTTATTTTACGTTTATTTTTGATTAACTCAGCATCATCTCATTTGGCATAGGCAGTGTGCTTTCATAAGTTGGGCTAGAAAATAGCCATAGCATAGGATAGCATGTTTGG
Organism: Engystomops pustulosus; assembly: GCA_019512145.1. Classification (NCBI taxonomy): domain Eukaryota; kingdom Metazoa; phylum Chordata; class Amphibia; order Anura; family Leptodactylidae; genus Engystomops; species Engystomops pustulosus. The sequence goes on along the minus strand of WNYA01000468.1, from coordinate 50,881 downwards.
TTTTAAAACTAAAAAACACAAAAAAAAAAAAAAAAAAAAAAGCAAAAAAAAAAAAAAAAACTAAAAAAATTACAGTTTTTGTAAATTTCATTTTCAAAAAGGTTTAACAGAGGGCATAGGGGTTGGATTTGTTAGAGGACGAGGGGAATGGGGTGGGGGAAGGGGCGGTAAAATACTGAAGGGGTCAGAGGCCGTGGTGGGGTCCTGCGGCGGGGTTTAGTTTTGGGGAGACACCAACTGCGGATTGAGGGAGGCAGGGGAACGCGCAGAGCTACCACTCCTAGCGTTCATGTCTCAAGTTACTGGGACTCGTGGCTCGAGCACTGTGAGGCCCAGCCCCAGAACCAGCAGAACCCCAGAATAAGAAAAGACAGAACAGTGCGAAAAGGTGATGTCGTGGATTGCGTACAATGTGATTTTCTAGCAATTTGTCCACCAGTTCAGTCTTCCACGCAGTCCACACGCCAACCCATGTCACCGAAATCGGCACTCCTCCAGCTCATGCACCTCGCCTCTCACCCCCCAGGATGCCCCCACCCAGAAAATTTGGAATTAACCCGGCTTACTCTGAGGAACTGTTTCTGGACCCTTCCCAGAGTCACAAACAACTTGTCCGGTTGCTGCTGAGCTCTTTTCCGATGCCCAGGTTTTTTACACGGTCGCCGTCTTTGGGTCTGAGACCTTCTGCACGTAGTGGAAGAAGTGTGTGTAAAGAGGTGTCGACGATGTGAGGGACCACGGTTGTCAGAAAGTGGTGAAGTTGTATGACGTTTTGTCAGGGCAGGAAGTCCGAGGGTGGAGAAGAATGATGGGAAGGAGGTGATGAGGGACGAGACCCACGCTGGTTGACGGAGGCGGCTGGTGAAAACCACAGTGCTCTGAGAGAGGAGGATGTCTCGACAGAACAGGTTGGAAAGGAGGCATGGTGGGGCCCGCCGACGGAGAAGAGGAGGGCAGAGCTGGTGAATCAGCGCCACAATGTTCACGGTAGTGAAGAGCTCCCGTGGAGAGAGGGCCTAGATGTTCAGAAAGTCTGGAGGTTTTTAAGGGAAACCACCGGATGACAACCGACGGACTGTGTGTTGGCAAACTCCTTGCCAAACCAGGATCAGCAGGGGTTCAAACTACTAGCTTAATACCACAGTTGCGCAGGCACTCATTGGACACCAGACGTTCACCTCCGGCCGTGCCACCACTGCGTCCTTCACCCTGTCTCAGCTGTGTAGTCAGCCCCCTGAACCAGGACCCTGGCCCAAAAACCCCATCTTCGCCTCAACGATCTACAGCCATCCACCAGCATTTTCACTCTCCATACGCAGCGATGGCGCGCATCGTCCCCATAGTAAGTTGCAACCCATCCCGCTACGCCCAAGACCTCAACGTCCACATCTCCAGATTGCTTAGCCTGGAGATGATTTGCCCTAAGGCTGGGTAGAGACCGAGCCTTCGCAACCCTAGGGCGGCGGCCGCCCTCGGTATCGGTCCCCAGCCGCCACTACTTTCCCGAATGCTTGCCGTCCCAGCCCTGCCCAGCAAGTTTCAGGCAACCTCATCAGTCTGCCCTGACCAGCGCCATTTCTGACAAGGTCCACGCGTGATGCCGGGCAGGGGCCACTATATATCGATGTAGGCACATTGGGTTGGGTAACGTGGTGGGAGGATGGGAACCGAGTCTGCCTGGGGATGTCATATACTGACGACGCCGAGGATTGCGGGGCTAGGGGGGGGGAATGGGGGGAGGGGGGGCCTACCTCGGTCCCAGGGCTTTTCAGGAGCTTACTTTTAGCCTCTCCTCCTCCACCCCTCCTCCACCTCCTCCTACCGAAACTACCATCCGTGGGGCATGGCGCCATCAGTCTCCTAGCTTAGGCACAGAAGCAAGTGCCGTCGCGAGCGACAGCAGGCGGGTTGCTCAAACTGAGGAGCCTAGGCGATTAAAAGGCACACTGCCCAAGAATCTACAGGGACATCACAGCGCAGACGATCTGTGGCTGGCAAGCTGACCTGAAGACAGGCGATGGTTGGGGTGTGACAAACGGCCCGGACCTGGGGGCGGCTCTGCAATTCGTTTTTTTTTTGGCCAGAATGACCATGTTGCCAATGCCTGGCCCATGTGTTAAATCTATAGTTCAGCGGTTCTCAAGAAATTACCCCATCTGTTGATTTGATCAAGGAAAGGTTTAGCGCTCTTTGTTGATTATGCGTGCATTGTGCGCATTTAAGAAAGAGTCCAGCGCAGCGCCCGCCCTCAACTCCCGCTAACAGACTGTTGTTGGACGTTTCCCACGAGGTGGAATTTTCACATTAACCATGTTATCAGAGTTTTTACCAGCCCCAGCGCAGAGCAGATTGTAGACTGCCAAGATGTCAACTTCCAAGAAACTGGTGTCAGGCAGTAGTCAGTTGCCTCAAGTTCTACAATGAGGAGGAGGAGTGGAGTGGGAGTCTGGATATCTGTCAGGTGCCTGAATAACTTGAGGAGTCAACCACAGATGCGTCACGTGGCGATGCCGCCAATCATCAGCGTGCAACAATCACTGCTGGCCTGTTGAAAAAACTATCTGATCAGAGTGAAGTCGGAAAGCTTTGCCTGTCACAAGAAGAGACGGGGGAAGAGAGACGAAGAAGATCCCTTGGTTGATAGCCAAAGCCAAAGCACCTCAGGTCTGTTTATCAGAGAAGATCGGAGGAGGTTGTTGAGGTTGTGAGGAGGAAAAGGAGGCGAAGAGAATGTTGGCGAGAAAGAAGAGGGGGGGGGGCCATTGTTCAGTCTTCACTAGTTCAGCGTATATGGGCAGAAGAAAGAGGAGTTTGGGGTGAGGAGGAGAAGGAAGAAAAGACTGGAAGGGTGCGGAGGAGGGAGGAGGAAAAGGGGACAACAGGGAAGCAGGACAAGTCCGAGGCGGCAGGGAGAGAAGGAAACGGGAGGTGAATGAAAGGGCCAGTGATTCGTGAGCGTGCAAGCGGAAGGTGAGGGTTGGGGAGTGAACGAGTTGGGAATTTTGGTGTTGGGGAATCTGGCGCGCTATATGGCAGATTCAGTATGGCAGATTTATGCTAGGCTGCCTTATCCCATGACCCGCTTCAAGATTTAATTCCAGCACCGCTACTGGGATAATTCCACTCTCTGGACCCCACGGTACAGAAAATCTTTCCACTCTCATTCCCTGGGGAGAGGAAAGGAGTGTGGAATGCATGAATAAAACAGCAGAAGGCCCTGGATTGCACAAGCTTGAAAACAGTAGTAATTTACTTCTGAAGCGCTAGCGGCAGAGTGCGTTAGTTTCTGCGGGAACAAGTAGCCGAGGGAGGAGTAGGCGAGCAGGCAGATTGTCCGCACGGGCTAGGGGTACGCTGTACAATTGGCTTTTTGCCAGCTTTATGGCACCCCAGCAAGGACACGTAACCTGTCCCCAGTCTCGGACGGTAGGGCTGAATCTTTACAGAAAAGATGGTTGAGGGAGGAGTACGTAGATGACCATACCATCGTCCCTAACCTAATGATCACACAGCCCTACAAATACTGGGGTTTCAAGCTGGAAATGTGGCATATGAACTGGCGCTGTAGCCTCTTTGGATGGTTCTTGCCTGCCCTTCCGATGCTAGAGTCTTTCGAGCGGGTTTGGGTGGTTTTCAGTGAGCTGTGGCATCACACTAGAGATGAGAGAGTTATACTCGTCGAGTAATTTCACTGCTCGAGATCAGAAGCATTTAATTAAAAAAACAAAGTGAAAGGAATAATGAAAGAACATAGAATTAAAAACAGTGAACACAGTGGAACACCGGATCATTTAAGGTGAAAAAACAGAGTGAAAAAAACACAGGGAAAGATAGATTACAGATGTCGGCACACGCTTTAATGTCGGAGATTATGCGCGGACGGAACGGTGCGAATATAATAATAGTATGTGAAGAGAGGGGAGTGGAGGGCATAACGGCACAGCACCGGCATAACGGCCATTGAGTAGGAGCGTCACGCTGCACAGCCGCCCCCCGGCCAACTCTCCTGCTATTCCCGGAGAACATGGCGTCGAACGTTGGATGTTGGAGACTCGTGGTGCGCGACTTTACTTGTAAGCTTCTCGGCGCGCTGCAGCGGAGGTGCGGTCACCCTTTTCTAGCTGTGGGCCCTTGTCGTACGCATGAAGATGAAGGTTGGAAGGATGGAGGGGATGGGCCCTCTTCCCGTCAGTCACCAACCTTGTATTTCAAGAGGAGAAGAATCTCTGCTTGCAAGGTGGATCTGTCTCGGAGGACGCGCTGACCCTGAATCGAATTGGACTCGGATATCGATGCTGCACCGGCGCGTGTCGCCGGGGCTTCTTTTCTCCGTGGTAGGCGGCTAGTGGTTCCGGGGGTCAGAATTCCTGCTGCAGTTACTCATATGCCTGGTTTCCATCTTCCTCCACTTACGTGGACTACTAATTGTCGGAGTCTAGTCTTCGGAAAGCCTTTGTTCTTACAGGATGGGTGAGATGTATCTGGATACAGTTGCTCCTCTCGTGGCTTATGTGCTATAAGGGTTCTTTGTTTTTTTTTGACTTGGTGCTTTGCTAAATCTACTACTAGCGTCAAAAACTTTTTTTTTTCCCTCTTTAACTAACTTAAACTAGAAGGATTATTTGTTCTCCGCGTCATCATCCGTAATAACAAGCTTGCAATATATGGATGTCAGCTTCATACGCAACCTTTTTCTAACCCTGTTTGCAGGTGGGTGGACACATTAGTGAGGAACTGTTACAGAATTGGTTGAGCGTGTTTTTTATCGATTCCTATATTGGCCTGGTATCATGTTTTTTTTTTTTTTTTAAAGGCCCTCTTTTTCTTTGATACAAATTGGGGTTCCTGCTATTGTGGGAGCGTGTGATGTCATAATTTACTGTTGTTACAGTCTTGGTGTCCAATTATTGGAAAAATTTGTTACATGGTTGGTGGGATTGGATTTAGAGGTTACAGACCTTTATGATTATGATGCACCCAAAAATACCTCAAGGAAAAATCCCAGGCACAATATCCTAGGGAGACAAGATTAAAGGAGGGTCCAAAACAAAGGGGATAACCTCCACGAAAAATAGACAAAAGTTTATGGAAGTCCCCTCAGTGAATGAAAACACGTACCGGTTTTTTTTGACAACACAGAAAAACCCCGATATGAGGGTTCATGACCCCAAAACAAAAAAAAAAAAGTTCGACCACAGGAATCGAAGATTTTATGTGTTAGAGGATATGAAGAACAGTGGGGAAGAAAGATGGCAGGAGCGGTGGGGGGGAGAAAAAAAGGGGAAAAAACAAAAAAGGGGGAGAAAAAGCGATGCTTTAGAGAGATCCGTGAACTATAAAAAAAATCTGCAAACTCTGCCAATTGGATCTAACAGACCGGTGGGCGGCTTTGAGAGGAGTGTCTCTCCTTGACGGGAGGATTTGATAGGGTCAGATCGATAGCAGGAAAATAGTGAGGATAAAATTGTCAATTATTGAGAAAGAGATAAGCACTCTAAAAAAAAGTTACGTCCCTCATGGGAAACGAAAAAAAAAAAAGAAAAAAAAAAAAAAAAAAAAAAAAAAAAAAAAAAGGGCCCTTAAAGGGAAAAATTCGCCGATTTATGGAGGGGATAGATCAAGGAGATTAAATTTGAGGGTTATAGGGATACCAGAAAAGGCGAGGGAGGAGGACCCTGTTATTTTTATAAAGCGTGGCTTAGGAGAGGAGCATAGGAAGGAGCACCTCTCCCCTAACTTGGGTATTTAGAACGTTGCACATAGGATTTCAGCAGCATCAATCCTATATTCTGGTAAACAACCCCGGACCTTTTATTGTAAAACACTACTTTTATAGAGCTCGGATTATTTATATATTACGAAGAGCACGTGACTTAAAAGATCTATCAATTCAGGGGTTTAAATTAAAAAGTAGGCGCGCTTTATCGGACTTCTCTAGGGATACCCCTCAAAAAAGAAAAAGTTTTTTAGAGGTGAAAAAAAGGTGAGAGGATAAGGGTGATCCATCTACTCAATGATGTTCTACCGGCCAAAATTAAATATTTTTCAAGGCCAGTCCCCGTTTTTAGTACGCCAGACAAGGTCGATGCGTTAGAATTAAGGGACTATGAATCGTACGACACAGATGGGGTAATAAGTATTTTATTTAGGTCAGTCTCGAGGGAGCAGGGGTTAGCATGGGGAGCAGCAGGGGTTGGTATGGGGGCGCGGTAATGGGTGACGTGTTCTGGTATAAAGTAGGGAAACGGAAAAGTTCACCATGGTAGACAGGTGATTGGGGTTTGGGGGGGGGCGGGACGCTTCGTGCTGGAGATGATGTTTGGTTTGTTTCCTTTTCCCTTTACGGTATCCAATGGGCATAGGTTTTATACCTTGGAATATAACGAGGGCTGAAATGACCATTCTGAAGGGTTTGCATTATTTTGACTAATTATTAAGCAACTTTACTGCAATTGTGATTTTCTGTTAGAGAACACATCTGGACAATGTGACGCGTAGTAGCGTTAGTAGACGGAGGTGGGCTAGCCAGTCTTACAAACTCATTCTATTACTAATTTTCTAGAGGGGTGGTATCCAATTTGGTCCATTAGATCAACAGTTTCAAGTTTCAGAGGCTTTGTCGTGATATAGAGGGGAGATTTGTTTTGTTGTTTATGGATGTTAGAAGGCACCAATGTTCGTTGGTAGCAGGTGTATATATATACCACCGCCCTTAGATCTGATGTCTGATTATACGCATGATGCGGGTCCTGGGGAGGAGGGTCGGCGACTGACCTGCCGCAGTGGCCCTGGGGCGACTTCAATATGTTATGTCAGAGAAGAAGGACCGTTAGAGGCAAAAGGAATATGGCAGAGGTTGTACACCGCGGGGTGGGGACACCCATCTTCAGGGTTCGTCGGACGTAGGCTTGAGATGATTGTGGTATGGGTCCTTAAATGGGGGATTTTTTTCTTTTTGGCCCAGTATATTCATGTTATAAGCGATTCATAAATTCTTTCTCTAGGACCGATTTGGCATGGTCAATGACTATGCATTCGGTTGGATCGGAAAATTCGGTTAGATAATCGGTCCATTTCTGACCATTTCCCCATGGTTCGAGCTTTTTTCGGCCTCAACCTAAACCCTGCTTTAGGTCTGGAAACTTAATGCGCACTGGATGTCCTATTAACAGATGAGGACAAACGCAAGAGGGAAATATGCAGTTTTATATCTGCTAAACAAGACAGACCGTGGCTAAGTTTGGGATTAGTCTGGGATGCGATTGATAATGACATCCTTCCTTGAGGGCTTAAGAAATTCAGAAATAACTTATATTCTGCGTAAAAATGGGCTAGACAAGAGAGGACCCATAAAGGAGGAGCTAAAAAAAAAAAAGGCGAAAGGGATAGCAGGTAAACCGGCACAAGAATCATATGATAGAATTTAATAAAGCACAAGAGGGTACAAAGGTGCATCGCCAATAAGGCTATGCAGAAGTTATTTTCTTCCTGGATCAGAAGACCACTGCCGAGAGTGGTCTCCCTCAAAAAGGGCTTTGCCAAAAGTCAAAGAATCATGTATCTTTTTACAGTTTTTCCCCAAAATATTGATTCCTCAGATTTGGAGGCGTTCAGTGAGGATATAGGCACTATTTAGATAATATCCGTTCTAGGGTAATGGAATAGAAGCAGAGAGTTAACTGCCCAATATCCATCTCGAGCTCGAGGGAGGTCTTCTCATCCTCTAGACGTAACTCCTACAAGTGGTTGTTGGACGGGCCACCCTTAGAAATTTTATAATAGATTTGTTTGGCTCCATTATCCTACCCTTATGGTGGAGATTATGGGAGTCGTTCGGGACAGGGGTACCAGGAGCTACCAGAAAAGTCATGGTATAAGAGGCATGTTAGAGTCTTGTACCAAAAAAAAAATGAGGACCCTTGATGGATGAATCTCCGCACCGATCTTCTTCTCCAATACGGATGCTAAAACTGGTGGCCAAAGAATGCTGTCGAACGATTAAAAGGATCTGAGTGTCAACACTTATACATGAGACATGGGCTTTGTGGCCGAGTTCGCCAGGGTTAAAACTAATATAAGACGGTTGTTCGCGGGCCTTCGCGGGACGGGGGAGTCGCAGCGCCATCCCGGTCATGGACGCTCCAAACCTTTGATGGGGGGAGTGGGACTTCCTCTGTGAAGTGCTGCATAGGTTTGGGATGGGTAGTAGATTCGTGGTGGATTGGGTTGTGTTAGACTCTTTGATCAGGCCCCTAGGCGTCTGTATCAGAATAAATGGGCACCCTACTATCAATTTTGACTATGGCTAGGGGGTGGGCGTACCAGGCAGGGATGCCCCACTGTCTCCGCTAGTATTTGCTTTTTGTATATAGAACCAATGGCAATATAAAAACTCAGTGTCCGATAGGGAGATAGGGGCGGAGGGGGCGGAGGACTAGCTGGGTGGGACACTAGGATAAGATTATGTGTACGCCGGAACAATACATGTCCTTCTCTTCTGCCTAAAAGCTTATTAATAATTGTTCCAAAAAAGCCCCTGAAGGTTATTAGGGAGTTTTTGGAAAGGGTTTCTCAGGCTTTCAGATTAATACCCAAAATCTATTTTGGCCCACACTCGGACAATGAATTCCAGATTTAATTTGACTCAGTGGGATTTAAGATCTCAGCCTCATGCGAATATCTAGGCTTAAAGATTTCACCAAATGTGGAGGAGTACAACCTCTGAATCTGGCCCCACTATTATCATTAAATTAATCAATTAAAAACAGGTTGACACTGGAACGTTACTTTAAAATAGAGCAGAAGCAAAGAATTGTTCTACTAGAGCATCTTGTGCCACCACATGTTATACGTATTATGCAACTCGCCCTGTTGGATTGGCAAGAAATGGTTCGGTGTATAGAGCGATAAAATAAAATTACTTGGGGGTGAGGAAAAAAGGTCCGTATTAAAAGGAAACGTTAATGGTAAACAAGGAGAGGGGCGGGACTTTCGCTCCCGTCCTTTTACCCGAGTTTTTGGCGGCACAGATTCAGTATATTCTGAAAATAAAATGTCAACGGTATTTCAGAAATGATCGTGTTCGGGTGGGGCGGAAGATTTGAGTCATGCTCCGCCCTACTGGAATCGGTCACCTGAAATGCATGTAGAAAAAAAATTCATTGGCGAGTGATTGGAAGAACACCTGGAGAGATTTTAAGAAGGGTAGTATTGGGATTAAGGGGGGGATTTAAAATTACCCCGTTAGGGGGGCAACCAAATTTTGAATATATAAAATGGAGGATGTCAGGTTTTGGGAAAAAAAAAGGGGAATAAAAAAAAAGGGATTATCTCCTTGGAGTTTGGAGGACACGGGGAGGGTACCGTCCTTTTCAGTTTGGTGCACGCGGGATTTTGGAGCGAGAAAGATTAGTTAGGTATGGTCAGATTAGCACACTGCAATTTAGGAAAGAATTATATCATGATAAAGTTCCGATACACGATGGTGGTAAATGCTCTGAAATTTAGGGTAGAGCCGGCCTCCTGAATTTGTCCAGGATTATATTTATCGTTTGTTAAGATATGAAATTGATCAGAACGCTCAGCTCATTATAAGTCAAGTAAAATCGGTTAAGCAGGGGTTGAAGCAAAGCAGAACCATGGCGAGATATATATAAAAATGTGGTTAGATCCACAATTAATTTAAATCATAGATGCACTCAATTACTATTTTATCATTATAGAATTTATTTGTCACCAATATTTGATGTTTCAGTTAAAATGGGGGGTAGTGAAAACTCACTGCAAGAGGTGTAAAAGTGCGTTGATGCCGACAACATACACGTTTCTATGGGATTGTGTGCGCCGAAGATTAGCCCAACTGGGAGAGGTTTTTAAGATAATAGAGAAGAGATCAAGATCCCTTGCCACGAGTTGCTACTTGGGGGTTACGGGGACTGCCTCCGATCCCACAACCTAGAGCAAAAAGTGACCTAGCCTTGAAGCTTTTCGTCCTCGCCAGACTAATATTAGTTAAATACTGGAAAGATGATAATACCACCAGTGGTGTGAAGGATGGATAATATTGTGGGCACGTACCCCAAAAAGCGTATGAAGGTGCATTGAGAAACGATTATGAGGGAATGGTAGTAGACTGCAGATTATTATGGGACCAAGGAGAACTTGAAAGAGGGAGGAAAGAATTTTTTTCTATTTCGTCCCGGGAGAGCCCCGGGATAGTACGGGAAAAAGTTTAGGCTAATTTTTTCTTTTTTGGTTCCTTTCAATCTCCAGCCACGGGCAAAGGGTGGTAGGAGGGAGGGGGGGGGGGTTTTCGCGGGGGGGGGGGGGTATTAATCTATCATAAGTTGATATTCTTAAAAGGAATGGAGTTCTCATATTATGAAAGATATTATGTTGAGTTAATGCTCCCCATATAGGGTATATTGAATTATGGGGCAAAAAAAAAAAAACAAAACAAAAACTATCAAATGGATTTTATGGCGATTCAATTATAAGTATGATGAACTCTGACACTTTATGCAGGTTTATATCTGTCATGTTTTGCAGTATTATGTAATTATGTAACTCGCACCAATAAAAAAAAAAACGTTGTGGAAGGAACAAATATCTGTGGCAGAACAACTTGAAGAACACGGTGAGCAGGCCAGAGACAACGGGGAGCAGCACAGAGACACCGGGAGGGCGCAGCACGAGACACCGGGGCGCAGCAGCGAGACACCGGAGCAGCGGCAGCGGCAGCAGACGGAGACATGTGGGCAGCGGCAGAAAGCACGGATACATGGGGAATAGGCAGCAGCACGGAGGACATGGGGGAGCGGCAGCAGCAAGGACATGGGGCCGCGGCAGCAGCAGGGAGACATGGGCAGCGGCAGAGCATGGAAAAATGGTGGCAGCAGCAGTAGGGAGACATGGGGCAGCGGCCAGCAGCACGGAGACATGGTGGCCAGAGCGAGCAGCAGCACGGAGGAATGGCGGGCAGCGGCAGCAGCACGGAAGGTGGGAAAAAACCCCCCAGGGGGGAGCGGCGCAGCACGGAGGACATGGGGCAGCAAGGAGAGATCAGGGAGACCAGTGGAAGAAGAGGGCGGATCCCGGAACAGCGTATCAACCGACAAGTAAACAGATGTGCGAACATCTGCAACGTATTCTTCACTGTGTTTTCACTGTGTTTTTCACTTCGATGATCCTGTGTTCACTGTGTTTACTGTTTTTTCTATACTTCACTGTTTTCACAGCTGCGTAACTTGTGGAGATAATATAATGCGCGGGGAACAGTGAAGAAATAGATTGCAGATGTGTCCATTCATCTGCTTAACTGATCAGAAAGAAGGACATTCTTTTGTCAATTAAAAACACAGTTTATTCCCGAACCCATGGTCCTTTGAAAAATGCGCGAGTTCCCATTGACTATCAATGGGTTCGTATGCGAGACGAGAATCGAGCATCTGGAAGAAAAAGTCGTCTCGAATAACGAGCCACTCGGAGCATGTTTAGTGCTCGCTCATCTCTAATAATAACTGATAAGCGTACACGCCTGCGACCGGACAGCGCGACAGGCTGACGCTTATCAGATGAATAAAGCCTGGATTTCTCATAATTTCCAATCTCCACCAGGTGAAGGAAGCTTCAACATGATAATTTATGCATTCTGTACATATAGATGCGGCGGGTATGAATCATGTACCATGGACTAGTCATATAGATGGCGGTGGGATGGATCAGGTACCATGGACTTGACATATAGATGGCAGGATGGTGTGGATCAGTACCATGGACTTGTACATATAGATGGCGGGATGGTGAGTGGATCATGCACCAGAACTCTGTACAATAGATGGCGGCTCGGTGATGGATCATGCACCATGAACTCTGTACAAATAGATGGCGGCTGTGATAGATCATGCACCCGGGACTATGTAAATATAGGTAGGCGGCCTGGTGATGGATCATGCACCAGGGAATCTGTACAATAGCTGGCGGCTGGTGATAGATCATGAACCCTGGATTCTACCTAGAGATGGCGCCTGGTGATAGATATGTCCCAGAACTTGTACAAATCGATGGCGGCTGGGTGATGGATCATGCCCATGGACTTGTACATATAGATGGGGCTGGTGATGGATCATGTACATGGAATCTGTACATATAGATGGCGGCTGGTGATGGATAGGTAACATGGACTCGTACATATAGATTAAAGATGATGGCGGATGAGAGGGATCATGTACATGGACTCTTAACAGTAAGAGATGGCGGCTGGGTGATGGATCATGTACAATGGACTCATACATATAGATGGCGGCGTGATAGATCATGCACCATGGATCTGTACATATAGATGGCGGTGGTGAGGATATGTATCTGGATTCTGTAATAAGATGGCGGCTGGTGATGATCTGTTTCATGGACTGTAATACAGATGGCGGCCTTGTGCTGGATCAGTCCATCACCAGCCGCCATCTATATGTACAGAGTCCATGGTACATGATCTATCACCAGCCGCCATCTATATGTACAGAGTCCATGGTACATGATCCATCACCAGCCGCCATCTATATGTACAGAGTCCATGGTACATGATCCATCACCAGCCGCCATCTATATGTACAGAGTCCATGGGGCATGATCCATCACCAGCCGCCATCTATTTGTACAGAGTTCATGGTACATGATCTATCACCAGGCGCCATCTCTATGTACAGAATCCAGGGTGCATGATCTATCACCAGCCGCCATCTATTTGTACAGAGTCCATGGTGCATGATCCATCACCAGCCGCCTACTATATGTACAGAGTCCATGGTGCATGATCTATCACCAGCCGCCATCTATTTGTACAGAGTTCATGGTGCATGATCCATCACCAGCCGCCATCTATTTGTACAGAGTTCATGGTGCATGATCCATCACCAGCCGCCATCTATATGTACAGAGTCCATGGTAC